>JABUQX010065002.1:0-35000 GCA_015478945.1 Trachelipus rathkii
AAATCAAGGTAACCGGTCAAATTGCTACATCACTACTGATGTTGAAGAAGGAAGAAGACCTTTTCTTTATGGATGGCTAGATCTGTACAATTTTTGGCTAGCGTATTCTAAAATATTAAAAGGACCGTTTCGTAGATTGTGTGTCTTATTTAGACCTTCTATCAATAGAGGTATTTTGGGCTCATTTATCATAAAACCATTTAGAAAATATAAAGCCATGCATTCACGAGCTAAAGCCCATGTAAATTCAGAATGGCATAAAGATGTCTCAGTAGCAAAAGAATTTCAAGCAAATAATATTAAATAAGCGTTTTAGTATAACTGAACAACTGCATGTTGCTAAGCACTTTGTTATTCAAAAAATAGGCAAAAATTGGTATTAATAATTTCTACCTTAATCTTTTTGGCACTCATGATATCTCTATTCGAGGTAGCACTGCAGATACCGGCAATTTTTTTCGATTTTCTTAAATTCAGAGTAGAAGCTGGAGAGGTTGTTCTTATGGAACATTTGAAATCAAGCGGATCAAAAGCCATATACACATCACATATGATTTAGAATGAACTTATATTTATTTGTAGAAAGTTGATATGTAATTGTGAATGAAGTTAACAATTTTGAATATTTCTCCCTTTTAGCAGACGAGAAAGCAGACATATCAGGGACAGAACAGCTGTCGATTGGTGTTCGCTTCGTTGATAAGGATCTCAATGTGCGGGAAAAATTTCTAGGCTTTACTCCTCTTGAAAAACTGAAAACTGAAGATAAAGCAAGAGCTATAATGTCTACCACACAAGATATATACAATTTAAATATGAGTAAGCTTGTTGGACTTGGGTTTAATGGGTGCTCCACCATGGCTGGCAAAGAAAATGGAGCCCAAAATTTAATAAGAAATCAGTACCCTAAAGCCAAAAAATTTTTCATTGTTGTTCCCATCGTTTAAATTTAGTAATTAAATACCTAAATGCTGTTCCAGAATTTGAACCACCGTTGGAATTGTAAAACAAGTTTTAAAATTTTTCCGTGAAAATACGTCATGCAGAAATTTTATAGCATATGTACCATTGAAAGGCGAAACACGATGGTCTGCCAAGTATAAATCAATTAGGATATTTTTTTGAAAATTTTAGCCAAATAAAATAATCATTAGAAAATCTCTCATCTGATCCAGATGTAAGGCAAGCCCCACGAACTACAGCATGTCAGTTTTCATCAGCAGCAGGAAGTTCTACATTTTTCATCTGTTTAATAATCATGACGAAATATAGTTCTTATTTGGAGCCTATAGCAAATATTTTTCAAACTAAAGCAATAAATTTGGATGAGCTTCATTGTCACAGAGAAAAACTTGTAAATATTTTAAAAATCGATAGAAGTGAAAATAATGTTGTCTGTTTTAAAAAAATTTTAAAGTAAAGTTAAGAATTTTTGTAAAGATTTATCAATACCACGTAAAGCATCCAAAAGAATCCCAGCCTCAGGAACATCAAAAGTCCTGCTAAGGATTGCTTCACAGTTTCACTATTTATACCTTACTTTGATTCTCTCATTTCATCTCTGAGTATCAGATTTTCGGAACACAATATAACATCTACCTTTCTTTGCATTTTGCACCCAGTTAGAATAAGAAAATTAACCAAATCAGAATATTTAAAAAAAATTGAATTCATTATAACCGAATATAACATTGACAACAAGCAGAAGCAGAATCTTGGTTTAATTTCTGAAAGGAATCAGATGGGGAACAAATAGATGAGAAAATGTGTTACAGCTCATTACTCCAAAATCATTGCACATTTTCCCGAGCAGTTGCACAAGCAATCAAAGTACTTCTCACACTTCCAAAAACTACTTGTACAATTGAAAGGTCGTTTAGTACCTTACGACGTGTTAAAACGTGGCTAAGGTCAACTATTTCCAACGAAAGATTAAATGGGCTATGCTTACTAAGCGTTCACAGGGAAAGGTTTCAAGTCAAAAACATCAATTGATAGAAAATATTATAACTGATTTTGGGAAAAAAAAAAGAAATATTAAATTCTTATTTTCAAACTAAAAGGGAAACACTATTTAATAATAGAAAACATCTTACTAGTTATACTCATTTTGAAATAAAACTTTTCGTAAATTATGAAATATTTATAAATATTGGGCTTATGTGTGGATTATCATTTTTTATCATTCATCATTCAAAATTTTGAATACACAATACTATATACAGGGTGTATCGTTAATATTGCGGAAAAATTCAATATGATATTCCTTGCATAAATATAAGGTAATATGTGTCAATAAAATTTACCGAAAACGCCTCGTTTCCAAGATACAAGGTGATAAAACCTATTTAAAGATTAAGTTACAATAAACAGTAAACTAAATTTGGAAAGGTAACTTACAAATTCATTCAATTTATTTAATTATAAGAGTACATACATTACAGCACAGAAGAAAATATACAACAGAAATAGTACGAAGTAATGGTGGCACTAAGGTTATTAACAACTGTTGAAAATGAAGCACCGCCTCCGCAGCGCAATACAGGCTATCTTGCTGCGACGCATTGATTGGCGAACACGTTCAAATATACCGTGTGTGTGCCAATTGCGCCACAGATGCGATTATCGAGCCCCTTATTCTTCGGGACTTCAACTGTTGCTGTATAAACAAATGTTTCAGGTGACCCGCACAAGAAGAAATCCAATTGCATTTAAGGTCTGGAGACCGACGGAGGCAAGGTGTGTGTACCTCCTCGACCTACAAGGGCGTGGGATGTACAGTGTTGCAAATAGATTTTATGAGAACTAAAGTTAAATGCGGCTGGAGCTGCCGTCGTGGCAAATGAAATACATTTTCGGATTCTAATTGTTTAAATGGGGATTCTTTTCCCCAGTTAGTTTTTTTTTTTGGGGGGTAAAATAATAAAGTTAAAGAAATTGGCGATAAACGTCTGCAGTAAGCCTCGCTGGTAAAAAGAATGGACTATCAAATGGTGCGCCAAACAATTCCGACCCATGACATTCAATGAAAACTGGTGTTTATGCGGCTTTCAACTATTGCATGTGGGTTCTCATCAGTCCATATGTGATTGTGTGGACATATTACTATCGTCACAAGTGGGTTTCCTCATCGGTGAACAATTAGTTTGGGATTATTCGGCGATAACCGTCTGTCCCTGCAATATTCTGTGCATCCATCGAAAAATCTTACTCCTTGCAGGAAGAAGTCTGTTGTACAAGTGCCTGCAAATTGTTGTAACTCTGATAAGGGTCAGAAGTTGATTTTTTTCAATACCTGAAAACTGTCGAATGACTTTACATGTCGTGTGCAGCAATCTTTCTGGTACTTGTTGTAGGACTGTCCTCAACGGTTTTGGAGAACCTGTTCTTCGACATCTGAAGTTGATACTGGGCGAGCTCGTCGGTTGGGAAGTATGCAGCGATGTTTTTTAAAAATTCCTGTTTCTCTAAGACGATGATGGAGCGTGCAAACATAGTATTGATTGCGGGGATGTCACGATGTAGGGAACATTTATTCAAGGAGACGCATGGCTTGCTAATGAATTACCGTGTCGTACGACCGTAAAAAAAATGCATATCGCAGCATTCACTATTTTGTGTAATGCATTTTGAAATATGAGGCACACTTGAACACAGAACTCTACGTCCCCGGGGGGACCAAGAAAAAACGGAAACTAAGGTTTTTATATGTCATAGAATGAAGGCGAGATACGTAACTAGTAAATAACAGGTAAGTAACCTTTCCTACGGTAGTATATTTGTGCTTATTTTTAAAGGTTGAGATGTGGCACGGGGCGGGCAATGGAATATATCAGATATGTCCAACATAAGTTTTTCATGACCTTGTTCTTGGAAGGCGAGGTGTTTCGGCTGAAATGTTTATTGACACATATTATCTTATATTTATGAAAGGAATATCATACTAAATTTTTTCGCAATATTAACGATACACGCTATATAATATATATATATATATTATATATTATATATATATATATATATGATAATAGTATATATATATATTATTATATATATATAATATATATAATTATATATTATTTATACATGGGCGGTCGTCATGGGGGCAGGGGGGGCAGCTGCCCCGCTATAAGTGTTTTTCTCTCTCTGAAAGCACCACCACTCTTTCTTTGCGATGCAGAGACGTTTTAGAGTACAGCCTATTACGTCATATGGCTTCATTTAATATACGTACTAAAGGGTAACATACAAGCTATAATATATCAAAAGGGAAGGTCTGTTTGTGTAATTTTTTCTATACTGCTTTTAACGTTTTAGTTTAAAAATTGGTAGTAATCGTTAATTCGCTACTGCGTAGATCCAAGACTTCTTAATTAGGCCTCGCCTATATATATAATATTTTGTATATATATATAATATATATATCTATATAGTCTATATATAATATATATATATATATTATATATAGTATATATATATAGTATATATATATATATATAGTATATTCGTAGTATATATTTGTATATATATATATATATATATATATATATGCAGTGATCAATTGTATGCATATGGATTTAGGATTATTTTCTTCTTTTATTGTAAAACTGGGAATTTTGAATAGCGACATCTTTAAGTTCTGAAATCAATAATTATGCTTCGTTAATTGCATCAGATGCCTTTTGATCGCCTATGTGACAGATTCGTTTTTGTGTGTTCCTCCATTTTATTGCTGTAGTGACTTGTAAGATCAACAATTTGTGAACTGTATTTTAATAGATAAATAAATGTGTATTGCTTATGAAGAACTTGTTTGTCAACCTCCGTTAATAACTTCATGTGGGAAAATCTGTTTGATTCTTTCACCTTCTCACGAGCCAACCGTTTTCGGACAACATCAATTTTGGTTGTGAATTTACTTCAATTTTTATCTGCATATGCATTCGTACGAATATATCTGGTAAGAGTTTTTCATAATTTGTGTCAGTGTGACAGTGCATATAGTTCCTTCAAATACTTTGTGGATGTATTTTATTCTTCCAATTATACCCTCAGCAGTTCCTGTTTGGCGTGTTTTCTGTTGTAACACTGCAACCATCTCGGGTTATATCTTTTGACGGGAGACTCGTAAGGACTAGCTTAGCATTCATCTTTCACCTGGATTATTGTACCCAAAAGCATTCAATTTCTTTTCTTTCAGTTTTTTCAAATCTTAAAGAGATTGAACCTTTCTTTCCGTTGACGAAAAAGGCTGTGATGATACTACTCGCCCAGCCATGCACCACCTGTACAGTAGAGTGCTCTTTCAGTACTCTTCGAAGGATTAAGACTTGGCTACGAAGTACTATGGAAGACGGCAGGTTAAACGGGCTGGCTATGATGAGTGTACACAGAAAATTTGTGTTTTACAATTATGATTATTTTATTTAAACAGTAGTTGATAAATTTGCCTTGAACCCAAGGAAATTACTTTTTTAATAATATCAATTTTGCAGCTGCTCTATATTGTGAATTTTCCATAATTGCATATTGTATTTCATATTCTATTGTTTTAACAAAATATTTTTTTTTACATATAAATTATCCATATAAATTATTCATATAAATTATCCATATAAATGTTTCTAGTTTTATGTCCTTCTTTCTTATATATATTATATATATATATATTATATATATTTATATATATATCTATATATATATTATATATATATATAATATTATATATATATATATAATATATATTTATATATAAATATATATATATATATATATATATTATAATATTCTTAATCTTAACCCCGACAAATAATTCTGGCTACGGCCCATATATACTTATATACTATATATATATATATATATATATATATATATATATTATATATATATATATATATATATATATATATATATTATATAAAATATATATATCTATTATATTATATATAATATATATAATATATATATATATATATATATATATATTATATATATATATTATAGTATATATATATATATATATATATAGTATATATATATAATATATATATACTATATATATATATATATATATAATATATATATATATATATATTAAATATATATATATATATTACAGGTGTCTGAAACTTTCAAAGGGTGTTTTCGAAATTTAATAATAAATAATGAAAAGTTCGAGATTCCAAGTTTAACACGACAAGATCACATTATCGGTGTTGGTCAGTGCTTGCGCCAGCGTTCAGCGTGGATGCCATATTTCCCTGGAGATGCTTATGCTTTATACGGTAAATTACTTCAAAATTATGGCATTTGTTTAAAGTATATCTTAAATAAGCTTACTAAACTATATCATAATATATAATATATATATATATTATATATATATATATATATATATATATATATATATATATATATATATATATATATATTATATAATATTATATATATATAATATATATATAAATATATATTATATATTATATATATATATATATATATATATATATATATATATATATTTGAGTTCTTGTACAAAACCCACCGCAGCCACACTGGGTGAAAAAATTAAATTCCATGGGTGGGTCCTGTCACATACTTATTTTAAATGTTGTAAAAGAAAATTTAAATAGTGAAATAATATTCTGCCAAAAATGAATAAAAAGATGCCCTTACATTATATATAGTCCTAATGTTACATAACAAATTTAAATGTTGTTAGAATATTAAGTTCTTGGAGATAAGAGAAAATAGAGTTACTATTAAAGTGGAAGGATTCAGACAAGATATGGAGTAACCTTTCAGAAGGTAGGAAAATGACGATGACGAATGGGGTTCAGTTGAGGGTATTCAATGAAAATATGGTGAGCAGATTGCAAGACATGGCGACTGCAAAATTTGTAAATGGGAGGGAGATCCCGTGACATGTAGTGGCTGTGAGTGAGTGATGTGGAGGCGTGCAAGTATCACCTCGTGCACGCGCAAGCGCTTCCGTCGGCGAGAGGAAGACCACTCACCAATGTTAGGCTTTACACTTCTAAGTTTCGCCCCTCCCTGATCACTCGCCCAGCATTCCTGCCAGTAAGACAGGAAGCATTGTTGGAGAGTAGGATAACAATCAGTTGATGGGAGGCGACCTTGCCGAATGGCATCCGGAAGATACATAAAACAGCTCCGGAATGGGGAGGCGGTCATTCTGGCCTCTCTGTCCGCGACTTCATTACCAGTTACCCCTACGTGAGAAGGGATTCAACATAGTGTAATTTGCTTCTTGCGAGAGTGGAGCAGCCGAAGAATTTGTTGTACAGCGGATACCATTGTGTTTTTAAAATAGGGGGCTTAAAATCGCTTGGAGGGCGCAGGGCAAATCTGAATAAATGACATAGGAGTGGTTTTGGTTAAGGAATAAAATTCGAGAAAGGGTAATCTTAATAGCCATTGATTAATTTTGCCACAAAATTGAAACATGAAGGGGGGAGGGTAAGGGTGAGGATGTGGTCAAGGAAGACAGCAGATGCACCCACGTTGTTCCATGTTTTAGAGTTTTTAATAAGCACTGAAGTAAATCCACAGTGAACCTAGGAATAAGATAGGAATGATTCCTTTAACAAGACAGTGGAGTGGCTAGACTTGGAGAGATAAGTTAGAACCGGGCATATGATGGGAGCAGTTAATAGCCAAGGTGTATACCCTTCATCATAAGAGAACGGCAGCACCTTTGCAAAGGGATGTTGAGGAAGTTAATGATGTTATAAACTGTGTTTGCAAATTACACTGGACGACAGAAATTTTGTTAAATGGATATCATGAACTGCTTTCTTATGTATTTCGGTACGCTGAAAACGAATTTAACCTCAAATTTGTCACAAACCGCGCTTAGTTTTTTTTTTTTTTTTTTTTGTAATTTTACATATTCATTTAAACTAACAAATATTAAAAGTAAAAATGAAAAGAGTGTGCTTTTTTGTTGTAACTATTTTTCTTGGATTTTATGAAAAAAAGGTGATTGCCAGCAATATAAAGCGTATAATAAAGAGGAACCAAAAAATAGATAAAATAAACGCCAAACATGATATAAAACATGCTTAGCGAACTCGATAAAAATAAACCTCGGTCCGACGTTTTTCATGAGTATTGCCTTCAGTTTGTATCTGGACGTTGAATGTGAAGTGTGTGATATAAATATATGTGTTGATTTTATATATATATATATATACTACTACCTTCAGTATTGAAAATTTATAATATAGTGAATATTGTACTTACATAATATATAAATATTGTATAGAAATATTATGTATATTATATATATATATTATATATATATATATATATACGTTCAAACTTGTTTAATTTCACTAGTAGTATTGGTACAGGTCGTTGCGGCCCTTTTTTTTATTCTGAAGGAGTTAAGTATCGTTAATGAAACTTGTATATATATTTTATTGGTGTTAAGACTTGATTACCGCCGAGTTTTCAAGTCGCTAGGTCGATTCTAGGGGGTAGTTGCCCCCGAGGATTGACACAAAATATGAGGCTTACGCCCTTTTGCAGCTTCCAATTCCGAACGAACGAGTTAGGCCTAACAGGAGAGCCACCCAATCGACCAGATGTTGCATTGACTATCAACTGACGATATTGTTATTTCACCCGATGTTATTATTATCATTGACGATGTTGTTATTATTAGTTATATTATTATTATTATTATATTATTATTATTAGTATTATATTATTATTAAATTACTGTCGAAAAAATCGAACCCCCGTAGGGGGTTCGATTTTGAGCCGCCTCCTGCTCCAGCTCCGCCTCCTGCTCCAGCTCCGACTCCGACTTCGGCTCTGCCTCTGCCTCCGACTCTGACTCCGGCTGCGGACTCCGACTCCGTGCACATGAATTAATCATTCTCGAAGGGGAATCTTTTATGTGTCGATATAATCGATTCGCTGAAGGGAATTCTATTTTTAGGCTCCGGCTCCAGCTCCGGCTCAGCCTCTGGTTCCGCTATATATCTACAGAGGTTAGAGTTGTCATATCGGGTTAAAATTTGGAGAAGGGTTAGATGGTTACGTCCCAGTGGGTCCCCCGAAGGGGGGCACCACTCCCCTAAAAATCGACATGTTCGTAGAAGGCTGAAATTTGGTGAGAGTGAATTCAGAGTTGAATTTCTAGAAAAAGAGTTTGATATCGCGAATCTGAAGGAGTTGGCATCAGCACCTGGTGCTGAGCCAATGCCGGTATGCTGAGTTAATAAACATTCGTTAACAGCAATATTGATGTCCTTTATCATATTTATCGAAACCTTCGTAGGATCTCGAAAATATGCTGATTATAGTCCGTATAGGGTGTCTAGAACCCCCCCCCCCCACGGATGGAGGGTCCCGACTGAAAAAAAGCACAGAGTGCAAAACAGAGACCGAAGGAGGAAGGAAGAAGGATGAAAGATGAATGCGGAAGGAGAAGGAATCTGACTCAGAGGGATAGGAGTGTTGACTATTGCAGCGGTGCTGGGCTCCGGGTAGCTCGTGATCACAGAGTAATTGAAATATTTGTGTAATGATGCAATTTGGTTTTTTATATACTGTTATTGAACCCATATATTCTCGAAGTTTAGATTGTTGTGCTTTACTCAATAGTCGTAATAGGGTGTCTGGGAACCCCAGTTTGGATGGGTACCCCTTAGATGAACGGAATGCATAAGAGAAGGGAAGAAAGGAGTCGAATTCGGGAGGCTGAGAATTAGAGAAAGAAAGAGTGGAGAAGGAGCTGAGTAAGAGACCGGAGTTGACATCGTACACCGGTGTTGGGCTCCGGTGCTGGCACCGGTGCAGTGTTGAAATAATAAATAATCGTCTAGTCCCATATTAGTATCAAAATATATGTTTATAAGGACGTGGAACTCGAACCTGAGGGTTGTATGTTCGTAAATAACATAATAAATACAAATATAATAAAAAATATAAAATAAATGAATAATTTATACAATGAAAAAATAAATAAATAAATAAATAAATAAATAAATAAATAAATAAATAATAAATAAATAAAAACTAAAAACAAATAATTAAAAATATAATAAAAAATAGATAATACAATAACAAATAAAGTAAATTTTAAATTTTTTTTTACTGCATTAAAAAAATTGATTTTTAACATTTTACCCTAATTAGCAGTAAAGTTCAGTTAAATCAAAGCTACCCCGTTCCCCCCACCCTCCAAACCACGCATCTGTTGAGTATTGATCTATTGATCTATTGATTCAAGTTCATTCATTTTCGAGACTGTGTCATTTAGATAAACATTAACATAGAAAATAATTCTTTTATACCTGACAACGAATATATGACTAATGCGATCAAAGTTTGTCACATCAATTAATTGCTAACATGTTATGATATCCTGAACTCAAGAAATAATGTACAGCGATACAAAGACCTAAACACGCTATTAAGCACGAATAAAACTGCTAACATTAATAAAATATTTGTACATAACACCAGTAAAGTAACTAACATTGAGCGCAGAATGTAACCTACTCACACTTTTATAACATATCATGGATATATTTTATCCATAAACCTTGTCTAATTTCATACTGATCTCAAGAGAATTTAAGCAAACTTAACAAAGTTTCCACAGTCAATAAAGCAAACATGAGCAAATCACTGAACTACCGAATTATATTGCTACAAACGAACCAAAACCCTAACATACCTTATCCATGAATAAACTGTTAACATTAAACAAAAGTTCCACTTTTAAATACAGTAAAGTAACTAACATAAGTAACAAAAAATCGAAGCCCTATTCACCACTTTCTCCATAAAGCATTATCTCCTAAAATATCGTTGTAAGTTACATTAACAATTAGTAACATTTAACAAAAATTTATCATGCTAATGCGACAAAGTTTTCTGTCATTCAAAATGCTAACATTTCATGATCGGACACTAAGGAAATAATATACACAAACCTAACACGGCTTTAAGCACGATATAAACTGCTAACATTAACCAAAGTTCTCCATACTTAACGAACAGTAAAGTAACTAACATTGAGCGCAAGACGCAACCTATTCACACTTTTTCTTAACATTCATTTTATATTTTTACATTTAACATAAGAATATTTAACAAAATTTATTCATTAACCTTGTCTAAATATCATACTGATCATTGAATATTATTTAACGTAAACTGGTTTTCACATCAATAAACAAACATATGCCATCAACTAACTACCGGAATATAATGCTTACAGACGACAAAAAGCCTAACACTACCCTAATTATGAATAAACGTGAACATATAACAAAGTTCACAACACTAACAATAGTAAGAGTAATTACATAGATACAAAAATAATCCTAATTCACCACTTTCTTCAAACGTATCTCTATAACATATCGCTGTAATTT
This sequence comes from Trachelipus rathkii, assembly GCA_015478945.1. Classification (NCBI taxonomy): domain Eukaryota; kingdom Metazoa; phylum Arthropoda; class Malacostraca; order Isopoda; family Trachelipodidae; genus Trachelipus; species Trachelipus rathkii. The sequence goes on from JABUQX010065002.1 coordinate 11,418, forward strand.
TACATTAAAACCCATCTGGTAACATTTTAAAAAAAATTTATCATAACCTAATCTGGCTAAATTATCATACTGAACAACGAATATATATATGCTGACTTAAAGTTTTCACATTAATAATGCGTAACATTCACTCAGAACTAAAAGTATAATGTACAACGATAAAACTAACACGACTTTAGCACGAATTAAAACTGCATAACCATGTGAAGCGAGAAGTTCCATTTTACTTAACAACAAGTAAAATAACTAACCAACTTGAGCGCAGAAAAACCGGATAAGCCTACTCATACTTTTTCTAACATATAATTGATATTTTTATTACACTTGTCTGTTGAATATTTTACAAACAAAAAATTATCATAACCGTACCTAATTATCAATACTGATCATGGAATAATGCTAACGTAAAAAGTTTTTCACATCAATAAAAGCTAACATATCATAACCTGAAACTTACGAATATAATGTTCAATGAACAAAACCGTACATACCTAACCTCGGAATAAACACGCATAACAATAACAAAGTTCCAACTTAACAAACATTAAAGTAACCTGGAATGCATACAGAACGAACAGGTACAAAGCTGATGCTTCGGGGTAAATAATTAATTTTCAAGCAATATCAGGATCGCGTGTGTTGTTTATTTAGTGTTATCGATATTTTATTATTTTTAATTTCATTTCTTTAAACTTTTTGTTTTTATAAAACTTTTATTTATTTTTAATGGTCATTTCTTTAAAAACTTTTTTTTTTTAAAAAAACTTTTATTTATTTTTAATTTCATTCTTAAACAACTTTTTGTTTTAAAAAAACTTTATTTATTTTTTTAACTCTGATTTTAATTGTACTGTGTTTTAAAAAAAAATATTTATTTTAATTTATTTCTTTAAAACTTTTGTTCTTTTCTCAAAAAATTGTATTTCGTTTTTCACATATCTGGCATACAAATATATCAATTTGCATTTTAACCTACGCTACTGTATTTAAATCAGTGAATTCAGAAATATCAAGCCACCCATCCCTCCCCCTCCCGTCCCAACCATGATCGATTGAAGAATTTTCTAGTGATTCATGTTATATTTTGAGTATTGTGTTGTTAGCTCTAGTGCATAAAAATATGTTCTTTTTATACTAACCCTCCGAATATATGTTGACATTAACAAAAGTTTTCACATCAATAAAGCTAACATATAAATAACCTGATGTAAGACATATAAGTATAAACATCAAACTCCTAACAATACCTTTAAACAACGAAAAAAACAGTCATAACTATTAACATAAGTACCATACTTACAACAGGAAAGTAGACTAACGTATGAACATCAGGGATAACAAGGAAGGTACCAGGACCTTTTCAAACATATCATATTCCACTCACAGCGATGATCAGCCCGATTAACATTCAGTAACAATATCAAAACAAAAATTTTACTCATAACCTTAACCTTACAATTATTCATAGTCTGACACCATTGAAACGAATATCATGCAAAACGTAACAAAGTTTTCACATCAATAAAGCTAAACATATAACCTGAACTAAGAATATAATGTACACACTTAAACTTAAAAGCTTTACATTCATACGTCACCATTAACATTAAGAAAGTTATGATTCTGAAAACTATTCAAGTAAACTAACATTTGACATACAGAAAAACGACCCTATTCAACAATATATATTTTTTCAAACATTTCTCTAGCATATATTTAACATTATTTTTACCATTAACATTTCATTACATTTAACAATAATTTACCATATCCGAACCTGAATTATCATACTGGCCCGTACAAATAAATGATAAAGGAACATTTTGCACATCAATAAAAGCTAACATATTCATAGGCGCTGACCCAAGATACTAACGCACTAATTGTACAAGAAACCTAACATATCCTTACCCTCGATAACTGCTAACAATACACAAAATTCCAATACTTAACAAACAGTAAAGTAACTATCAATTCCATACAGAACGAACAGACTACAGAATGAACAAGTATGATTCATTTAACAAATCAGTTATCTCGCCGATCGTTTGGTTATTTATTTATTTATTTTATTATTTTTAATTTCATTCTTTAAAAACTTTTTGTTTTTGTTAAAAAACTTTTATTTATTTTTAATTTCTTATTCTTTAAAAACTTTTTTTTTAAAAAAAAACTTATTTATTTTTTAATTTGTATTTCTTTTAAGAACTTTTTGTTTCTACTAAAAATTTGACACTCTTCTATGTTTATAACGAAATAAAAATTTTCCACTTAACTTACATACACTAAAACAGTTAAAACAGTAAAATCAGTAATGCAAACCACCCACCCACCCCATCCTCAAACCCATCCAATGGATCTATAGATCCTATTGATCTATTAGGGATAACAGCTGAACATAACAAGTTTTACCCATGGTAAAGTTAAAACTATGAACATAACATATCTTAACACACAACGGATGCCTGCACGCATAAACAAGCCATTCCACTTAGCATCTTAACCATTAAAGTTCACAGGGAAAGTAAAACAAGTTTACATTTTTTATAACATATAATTTTCAATGAAACGCAGCATCTATATTACAAACGTTACATAAAAATCATCACGTCATTATCATTGTTAAAAACATATTAATATTGTCATCCTATTCCATGCGAGATCAGAAGTGATCTTGATATAATGAGACCGTAGAACCTGAGTTCTATACCTAACACTAGATCTCTTCTCCTCGACCCGATTCACTACCTCCACCCTTTTCCTCGCAAGCGGCGTACACCTGCTAAAATATAAATTTACCGACTAGCAAACTACAAACCCATTTTCTGCCTTCATATTTTGGCTTCAACAGCATTCATTTCTCTCGCTCCAGATGATGAAGTACAATCGTATCATGCGTGCCCACGAACTTACTTGTTTATTAGTGCATCTCCTGTATTTCGCATTTATACGGTAGATACACCTACCAACTTTGTCATTCAGTCGGTAAATATCTATCAACCGCTCTGACACCATGACTAACTGTATTGAAGTCCTACGAGTATGTTCAACATCGCGATGTCAATATGATGCCGATGTTTAATCATTTTGTTATTTAATCAAGCTGTAATATTTTCAAGTATGTTGAATCTGTGAACAATACTGCGACAGCGCGTACGCTAGAAGTTCGTCACCATCGCTTGGTCCCAATAGTGCGGTACATCCAAGTTTTAATTTTGTCAACACGAACGAGAGAAGCAGCATATATCGTCTAGATTAATGAACCTTTGCTCACTTTGTCTCCCCAGCGTTCAGATAGTTCACTCGCCTTCGGATCGCATTCGGATAACACACACTTATCACGTTTTACCCCAAGCTGTTTGACGATGTGCGATAATCTTGATGAATTACTTTCAGCTCAAGAACCTCTGCATCAAGGGTTCTCTCTATATATGAAAACCTCTGGACAGAATACAAGCAATGATCGGTCTCCATTCGGTTTACGAATAAAATAAATGACACATCATTGGGTATAACGAAAGACCTCGTAAGATATCAACAACAAGCGTTAACACTGCGAGGAGATGTCATTGTACCAGCACAGCGAAAAATGTCTTACTGATGAATATCGTGTGCGCTAAGCAGTCCTCAACAAATTATTGACCACCACATCTTTTTTTCAAAAAAATCAGAAAAAGGAAACAAGAGAATTATATCTTACGCACGTATGTCAGCGCACGAAGACCGAACCATAATCGGGAGTTACTAAAGGTCTATACCAACATGCCATGTACAAGCTTTGCGTTAAACATGAAATCGCAATTCAGATATTATGAAAATATTTTCATATCTAGGTCTTACGACACAATTCACTTTCTACGTTCTATGTATTTTACTTCTCTCATGTGTTCTGCCATAGTAAGTCGGTTATCTAGATACAGATCGAGAAATGGGTTATGCTCCTCCCATTTTTCAAACCTGTGTATTCTTCGTTGGTGCCGTCTTCGAAACATACGCATTGTATCCTTTGATTCTCGTTTGTTCCCAACAAAGCCCGGAAGGGAGGAAGGGGGAAAAAACAAAAAAAAAATAAAAAATATCAACAAACTATATACAATTTACATTTTAAAAACATATTATGTTTTTAATTAATATCTTCTAATTTTTGTTTTATAACCATTAGCCATAGAATTTTTAACAAAAAATTCCTAACAAAAAAATTATTACGACATAACCTATCTATCATCATACTGATCAACGAGCAAATGCTAATCTATGCAATCGTTGCTCACAATCCATCTCTGTCATATGCGCTCGTTAGCCAAATACTTCCACCATAACTCTCAATAGCGCCGTGTCTCCACACTCGACCTATCTCTTAGCACTATCCATGTCCGCAAGCGCCCACTATGATACATACTATGTTAATTTAATATTAACAGTAATATTTATAATATCATAAACCTTAATAAACAAAGAAGATAAGCTAACATAACAAAGTTTAACATCAGTAAACCGAAATTAAAATATATTTGTTTGTATACTTATTATATTTAAATTTATTTTTTAAAATTCTATTCTTTTAATTTTGTATTATTTAAAAAGAATTATATATATATAAAATTTTTTTTTCATTCAATAAACTTTTTATTTTATTTGTATTTTATTATTATTACAAAAATATCATTTTCTTTATCCACTCCTTCTTTATAACTTCTTGTTTTATGTTTAGAAAACATTAACCCAATTATGCACTTGTTAATCCAGATCGCGCTCAAAACCTGTAAAATCAAGTTAATCAAAACCACCCGTCCACCTCCTATCACACTCTCCTCTTGCCCCATTATCCTATGACTAATGAATCTATTTTTTCATAGTCACATATCGACTATCATTTTGAATATCCAAACATTAAAAAATAAGTTCTTTATACACAGATCAACGAGCTATATGGCTAACCGGTAAACGCCTCTCGCCCCTCCCACCCAATCCTAACTGATCTTCTTGATGCTACTAATTGTTACTGATTCAGGTCATCATTTCCGAGTATTCATTCGGCTTAAATAAACATAGCCCCAAAAATAAGGTTCCCTTCTAATACTAACCAACGAATAATATGCTAACGTAACAATGTGTTTCACATTACATGTTGAAGCTAACACAGGCATTATCGCCCATGAACAAGAACTATAACGATAAAACGACAAAGCCCTAACCACACCTGACGTCTCGAATTAAACACTAACATTAACAAATTACCATACACTTCACAACTCCCTAATACTTTTCTACAGCTGTAATTTAAACGTTAAACCTATTCCCCATGACTTTCTTCATCTGTAATTCTAATCTTCTCAACAAACTATATCCAATGTTAATTACATCTACACTGTAAATTCTTAACAACGATGAACACTTAAGCCATAGCCCGTCTCAATTATTCATACCCACAACGAATACTAATTGCCTAACGTTAACAAAGTTTCACATTTAACACCAGTTAATATTTAACAAAAATTCATTCATAACCTTACCCGTAAATATCATCTACATCAAACCCCCTTGCAACCCTCAATTCGCTACACTTACATTAATCAGCAAGTGAGTCTTTTATCTCAAGATCGCCACCAAGACACGTCAAAATAACAAAGTTTTTATCCCAAACATAACATAAAAATAAGTTGTTTTTTTATAAAATAATACATTAGTAAACTGGCATATGTTACTGATTTTAAAGCAGTAAAACAGTAAATCAGTAAATCCCAAACCAACCGTTCCTGCAGACCCCTTCCTACCCACCCCACCATGACCTTTTAATCTATTTATCTATTGATTTCATTTCCATCGAGTTTAGTTATTTTAATTTGCATTATAATTAACAAAAATTAAGGTTTTTATATACTAACCATTGGTATATATGCAGCGCTCACCAATGTTTTCCATGTTAATAAAAGCTAACATGCATTTACCTTAAAACTAAGATATAACTCTGTACAAGACAAAACCTAACACACCTTAAGCTCGAATAAACTACTACATTAACAAAGTTCCTTACTTAACAACAGAAAAGTAACTGAACACCAGACGTTTCCAACGATAAACCTATTGCGCAACTTTTCCAAAGCCATAACTCTAACGGCCACAATGTTAATTTACATTAACACTGGTATTATTATTTAACGAATAACATTTATCATAACCCTGTCTTATCATCATACTGACAACGAAATATAACGCTAACGTAAACAAATTTTTTACACCAACTTCGTAATATTTAACACAAATTTCATCACTAAATCATCCTTACCTATCTATCATAATTTCCCACGAATAATTAGCAAACATAACAAAGGATTAACCAAATGCATAACATAAAGAATACCAAAAATTTTTACCCTCACATAACACAAAAATAAGTTCTTGAACATAACACAATGTATTAAATGATAAATTAAAACAAATAGTTTAACTGATTTAAAACAGTAAGCAGTAAATCAGTAAATTTAAACCACCCACTCTACAGTTCCCCTACCTACCCACCCGCCTATGATCTATTGAACTACTATGAATTCCACAAGCCAAAAAAAAAAGTAACTCATATTTCAGATATCATTTTGGATAAACATAACATAAAAAATAAGTTCTTTATATACTTGAACAAAGTATATATGCTTACGCAACAAAAGTTTTAGCATAATAAAGCTAAACATATCATAACCTGAACTAAGAATATAATTCTACAAAAGGAAACCCTAACATACCTCAGGTGATGAAATAATCCGCTAACATCCCTGAAAAATTTCTCTACTTAATCAAAGGTAAGTAGCCTAACAGGTCATACAATGCTCGATATGCACCCCTTTTTCCCGTATATCAGCAACAGGTAAAGCAGTAATATCTAACAAAATCTCTTAACAAAGTGACCAATCTATCAAAGATACCAGCATCTTGAACTATGAATTGACACTATCTTCAGCATACAGTGTCGCTTCTTCTCGAGGTAGTAATCACCATTTTGAAAAACTAATCGTAATTAAACGTAGACATTTAGCCAATTCTCGAGCCAAAATTCTAACAATTACACAACAAAAACTTAACCTAGGCTCACGTTTTCTAACACATCATCGTCAGTTAACACAGTAATATCTTACAAAACTCATCATTCCCTAACAAATCAGTGTTAATTTCACACTGTCATTGTAATACCTAACATAACGTACCTAACTTACGAATAAACAGTTTTTTCATTATCCAAGAGTATCTAAAGCAACACATCAAATCCCGAGAGATAACCCAATGGGATGCGCCCCTTTGAAGGGTGTGAATCCTAAAATGGGGATCACCCCGAAAGGGTGTAAGCGGACATTACCCCTCCGAAGGAAGGGTAAGGCCTCATCACTGATAATAGGTTACGTTTTGGACGCTGTGTTAGATACTTTACTATTGTTAAGTATGGAACCTTGTTAATGTTAGTAGTTTATCGTAGGTTAAGTGTGTTAGGTTTGTCGTTGTTACGTTGTACATTATTCTTAGTTTGGTTAATGCTATGTTAGCTTTATAACATTTGATAAAAACATTGTTACGTAGCATAGTATACGATGGTAGATATGTAAAAACTTTATTTTTTGCGACTATGTTTATCCGAAATGATACTCGAAATGTGACCTGAATCAATTGATCAATAGATCAAAAGGTCATGGATTGGTGGGTAGGGAGGGGTCTGCAGGAACGGTTGGTTTGATTTACTGATGTACTGTTTTACTGCTTTAAAATCAGTAAACAATTAGGCACATTTACTATGATATTTGTATTCAAAAACTTTATTATTTATGTGATGTTTGGAAGCTAAGAACACATTGTATTTTGATATTATGTTGGATAAAGCTTTGTTTATGTTTGCAATTATTCGTAGGGGTTTAGGTGATATGTTAGTTTTAAGGTTATGATAAATTTTTTGTAATATTTATAGAATCAACTGTGAAGTAGACTTACCAATCGTTATCCAGAACAATCCTTGCTTACGTATGATAATTAGACAGGGCTATGCTAATTTTTTGTTAAAATAACAACCAATGAAAAATGTAAAAGTTAACATTGGTATGTTAGAGATATGGTTTTGAGAAAGTGTGATAGGTTACGGTTTGGACGCTGTGTTAGTTACTTTACGGTTTGTTGAGCTATTGGGTAATTTGTTATGTGAGTAGTTATTTTGTTACAGGGACGTAAGGTTGATGTTGTCTAGGTTGTTGTTGTACGTTATATTTCTTAGTTCCAGTGTAATGCCTGTGTTAGTTTTATTAATGCTGTGAAAAACATGTTACGTTAGGCATATATCTGTTGCTTTAGTGTATAAAGAACTTAATTTTCGCGGTGCTATGTTTTTTTATTCCGAAATCGGATACTCGAAATGTGGACCTGGAATCAATTGGTTATAAATAGATCAAAAAGATCAAAAAGGAAGATGGGAGTGGAGCGTTACGTTAGCATATAACTCGTTGATCTGTGTTACTAAAGAACTCTTATTTTATTTTTATGTTGTTTATCCAAAACGAGACTCGAATATGTGACTTGAAACAATCAGATCATTCGATCATAGGTATGGAGGGAGGAGTTGGAAGGAGGGTGGCGACAGGTGGTTATATTTACTGGATTTTACAGCTTTAGGACTGTAAAAAGTGCAATTTTTTAAGTTAATAAACATAAAAAAAATATAAAATTTTAGGTAAAAAATATATTTTTAAACAAAAATAAAATAAAATAAATAAAAGTTTATTAATTATATATATATATATACAATATATAATATATATATATATTATATATATATACTATAATATTATATATTAGCTTTTATATATTCACCTATATATATTATATATACCTATATAATTATTATATAATATATTAATATATATATACATAATAATATATCCTATAATATTATAAATAAACAAATTAAAGAAGAATAGAATTTGAAAATAAATTTTAATAAAAAAATCACAATAAACAAATATATTTTGCTGTGGTTATACTTGACGTTAAAACTTGCTATGTTAGCTTTTTATTCGCTAGTTCAATTTGTTAATTAGGTTATGATATGATAAATAATTACTATTTTAATATTAAATTAACATGGTATGTCATAGTTGCGATATAGAACACTTGAGATTGGTAAGTTTGGCAAGCTGCGCATCTGACAGAGATAATTTGACAATACATTGCATAGATTAGCATTTATCGTTGATCAGTATGATAGTTAGATCATAGTGCTTCGTAATTACAATTTTTGATAGGTGTATTGTTAAAGAAAATTACATAATAGCTAATGTATAAAAACCAAAAAAGTAAAGGTATTAGCAAAAAATTATTTGTAGTATTAATAAATTGTTAGTAGTGCAAAGTGACAAACAAGAATCAAAGAAATTGCGTAAATGTTTTCGAAAAACGGCCAAACAAAGAATTCACAGGTTTGAAAAACAATGGGTAGGAGCATGAACCATTCTCGATTCTGTATCTATAACCCTTAATGAAACATGAAATACAAATATATACAGAGTGAAAGGAATTGTTCGTAAGACCTAGATATGAAAATACAAAATATCTGATGCGATTTCATGCTTTAACAAACTGATTACATGCATGATGTGATAGACTTTTTGCAACGATATGGTGCGTCGCTGCGCATATTCCTTAGTTTACTTTTTTTGGATTTTGAAGAGAAAGAATCTCTCATTACCTTTGAGAACTGCTTACGTACACGATTTCCATCAGTAAGACATTCTCGCTTTGCTGGAACGATGACATCTCCTCGCATCTCAACTTGGTGTTGATATCTTTACGAGGTCTTTCGTTATACCCAATGATGTGTCATTCATATTTATTCGTAAATACCAAATGGAGACCGATTATAATTGTTTGTATTTCTTGCCAGAGGTTCCATAGTCAAAATAGACCCTTATTCATTTCTGCGAAGAATTCATCAAGATTATCGTACAATCGTCGTTGCAGCTTGAGTAACGGATGAGTGTGTGTTATCCGATCATCGCAGGCGTAGTGAAATATCCGTGACTGGGAGACAGTTGAAGGAATGGTTCAATAGAAAATCATATGACGTCGCGTTTCTTGCGTGTGACAAATTTATTAAAAAGCCCTTGATGTACGCAACTATTGGGAAACCCATCGATGGTGCAACCTTCTGGCGTACGTGTATAATTTCCGATCAGAGAAACATCTGAAAAATATTAACTTCTTTGATAAATAAAAAAATGAAATTAAACATTAGTTTACATTAGGTCGACATACTCGAGAACTTAATACATATAGCTCATGGAGTTGTAAATACTATGATATTTAACACTTGAAACATGGATGCTATTTTAATGCGATATATAGGAGTGGTTGCACTAATAACTATCAGCATGGATACGTTTACTCTCTGGAGCGAAGAAATGAAAAGCTGTTGACCAAAATATAGCAGTAAAAAATGGTTTAGTGTTTTGCAGGTGGGTTTATTATATTTACAATCCTTACCAAAGGTGTTGATCATCTTGGAAAGAATATATAGAACTTCTCAATTATATTGCTCAGGAGATCCTCTTGTCCCTATGTAATAGATGAATTAAATATGTTTAAAATAAAAGCGTATGTTTTTAAGTGTATTTATATAATGCTGCTTTCATTGAAGATATAGTGTTATAAAAAGTGAAAAAGTTGTTTTAACTTCCCCCATGTAAACTTTATGGTTAGGATGCTAGTGATGGCTGTTTATTCGTGCGGCTGTTGTGTGTGTGTTAAGTATGTATGTTCATTAGTTTAACTTTACCATGGGTTAAAACTTTGTTTATGTTAGCTGTTATCCTAATAGATCAATAAGGTCTTAGAGTTCATGAGGGTGGGGGATGTGGCTGTAGCGGTGGTTTGATTACTGAGATTTACTGTTTTACTGTTTTAGTGTATGTAAAAATGTAATTTTTTATGGGTATAAACATAAAAAAGAATAAAATTTTTAGTAAACAAAAAAGTTTTAAAGAAATAAAATTAAGATAAAATAAGTTTTTTTATAAAAACAAAAAAGTTTTAAAGAAATAAAATTGAAAATAAATAAAGTTTTTAAAAACAAAAAGTTTAAAAAAAAACGAATTAAGAATAAAAATAAAAGTTTTGTTTAAAAAACAAAAAGTTTTAAAGAAATGATATTAAAAAATAAAATAAAATTTTTTAAAAAACAAAGTTTTAAGAAGAGAAATATAAAATAAAAGTAAAATAAATATAATAAATAAACAAACACAGCGCGATACCGATTTGTTAAATGAATTATTTACCAACACAAAGCTTTCGTAGCTGTCTAGAATGTCTTGGTTGCATCTCTACTCACTTGGACTTTTTTGTTAAGTATGGAACTTCGTTATCGTGATAGCCGTTTATTAGCGCTTAAGGTATGTTAGTTTGTCATTGTGCGTGATATCTTAGTTCTGGCGTATGATATGTTAGCTTTTATTAGCATGTGAAAACTTTTTACTATCAGGCATATTTTCGTATGGCCAGTATGCATATTAGGTTAGGTTATGGTAAATTATTGTTAAACGTTGTTTACTATGTTAATGTAAAAAAACAGTGAAATGTTAGAGATATGAGTTTTGAACACAAAACAAAGTGTGAATAGGTACATTCTGTATTGCCAGTTAGTTACGTTTTACTGTTGTTAAGTATTAAAACTTTGCTAATGTTAATCTGTTGTAGATTCGTGGTTTAAATGTGTTAGGTTTAGGGTGTACTTATATCTTAGTTTCAGGTTATTATGTTAGCTTTATGATGTTTAAAAAACTTTTTTACGTAGCATATAATATCGTATGGTCAGTTTGATAATTTAGTGGGATAAGGTAATGATTAAATTTTTTTAAATGTTACTAGTTAATCGCACTATAACAGTGATTATGTAGAGATATGTTTTGAAAAAAGTGTGAATAGTGCAAGGTACGGTCTGTATGCAACGATAGTTACTTCCGTTGTTAAGTATGGTACTTTGTGTAATGTGGACTGTTATTCGTGTGTTTATAACCTTTAGGTTTAAGTTATTACATTACATAGTTCCTTACATCAGTTATGTTAGTATAGCCTTTATTATAGATACATGAAGATGTTTTCTCAAATCCAGACAAGATGCCATAAAAAGACATATTTTTATGCTAGTTTTATCCAAAACGATACTCGAAATATGGACTGAATTCAGTAGATCAAATAGATCAATAGATCAATAGATCAATTATCTCAGATAGACAGGCGTTGGGACGGGAGGGCGGAGGATGGAGGCGCCTTGATTACTGATTCAGCTGATTTACTGCTTTCAGTGTAGTGTAAAAAATGTAAATTTTTTTACGTTATAAAGAATAAAAAAAAGTTTTTTATTAAAACCCAAAACTTTCAAAAGAAATAAAATTTAAAAATAAATAAGTGTTTTTTTAAACAAACAAATTTTCAAAGAAATAAAATCAAAAAATAAATAAAAGTTTTTAAAAAAAAAAAAAAAAATAACCCCCTCCAAAAAAAAAGCTTTGTAATAGTGAAGTAAAATTAAAAATAAATAAAATATTTATTAAAAAACAAAAAGTTTTAAAGAATGAAATTAAAATAATTATAAGTTTTTTTAAAACAATTCGTTTTAAACTGACGATATTAAAAATTAAATAAAAATATAATAAATTAAAAAAACAAACAGCGCCCAGATTGCTAGATTGTTAAAATGAAATATTTACCCGCATCAGCTTTTCCGTAAAATTGTTCGTTTCCTGTGAGTGCCATTTTTAGTTACTTTTTACTGATAATGAGTTAAATATGGAAAACTTTAGATATATTGCTAGCTGTTATATTCGAGAGTCGTAGGGTATTGATATAAGGTTTGTCATTGGTACATTGTTAGCTTTATTTATGTGAAATCTTTGTTACGTTAGCATATTATTCATTGATTCAGTATATGAAAATTAGGTTAGCGTTATGTATAAATTTTTTTAATATATCATATACTATGTTCAATTGTAAAACAATATCCATGGATATAGCTTAGAGCATACAAGTGGGGAGTAGGTTACGTTTCTGCGCTCAATGTTAGTTACTTAATTGTGTTAAGTATGAACTTTGTTATGTTAGCAATTTATTTCTGCTAAGAGTGTTAGGTTATCGTTGCTACATTATATGTTAGTTCAGATTATACATGTTTAGCATTATTTGATGTGAAACTTTGTCGCATTAGCATATATATATTCGTTGGTCAGTAGTATAATTAGGTTAGGTTATGATAAATTTTTGTTAAATGCTTACTACTGTTAATAGTTAAATCTACAAAACGATATGTTTGAAAACAGTAGGCTAATTAGGTACGTTAATTTGTCCTTTTTATATAATTGCCAATCTTATTCTTATGCTATGTTAGTTCCACTTTACTGCTTGTTATGTGTGGAACTTTGTTAATGTTAAAAAAGTATTTATCATGCAAAGGCTATGTTGGTTTTGCCTCTACTTGTATTTCTAGTCAGTTATGCATGTTTGGTTTATTTTGAGTTATAGGAAATATTTGTTATGTTAGCATTATTGCTATTCTCACTGGATCAGTGTAAGTATGATAGTTAGGTTTTTGGTTATGATAAATTTTGGTTTTAAATTTACCATGTTATTTGACCCTCCATGATATTGTTAGAAAAAAGTGTGAGTAGGATACGTTCGCGCTCAATGTTAGTTACTTTACTGTTGTTAAGTTATGGAACTTGTTAATGTTAGCAGTTTATTCGCGTTTAAAGCGTGTTAGGTTTTGTCGTTGTACTATATATTCTTTAGTTCCGATTATGACATTGTTGCCATTTTTGATGTTGAAACTTTGCGAAATAAAGCATATTATTTCTTGTTTCAGTATAAGAATTTTATTTTCTTGTGATGTTTATCTAAAATGACACTCGAGAAAGAGACTTGATTCAATAGATCAATTAATTATAGAAAAAATAACTCAACAGAAATCAGGGTTTGGAGGAGAGTAGGGTGGATGCGTTGATTTACTGATTTACTGCTTTTTGGGGTATGTAATATGTTCAATTATTTGTTTATTATTATTTATTTATTTATTTATTTATATATATTTATTTTACGGGCTTATCAGATAATTATTTCATAAAGAACAATTCTGGATTACTAATTATGGACTAGACGGACTATTTATTAATTCGCACTGTACCGATGCACAGCACTGAGCCAACACCGGTGCAGATGTCAACTCAAGCTCGTCTTACTCAACTTCTTCCCATCTTCTTCTCAGCCTCCGAATCGACCATTTCTTCCATTTCTCTTATGCATTCTGTTCATTTCGGGGGTTACCCCTCCGGGGGGTTCCAGACACATGTCAAGACTTTTGAAAACCATCATATTTCGAAGATCTATGGGTTCAAATAAACATATAGTAAAGACTCCAATATTGCATCCATTACACGAAATATTATAACTCTGGCACCGCACCCGGAGCTCCAGCAACCGCTGCAGCTGTCAACTCCTACTCCTTCTTCCTCAGACTCCTTCTCCCACTCTTTCCTTCCGTCTATTCATCCGTTCATCTTTCTCCTTCTCCTCCTGTCGGCCTCTGTTTGCACACTGTGCTTTTTCAGTCAAAAGGGACCCCCCTCGTGGCGTGAGTCGGAGCTGGAGCAGGAGGCGGAGCTGGAGCAGGATTCGGCTCAAATCGAACCCCCTACTGTAGTTCGATTTTTTCGACATAATAATAATAATAATAATATAATAATAATAATAATAAATAATAAATAATAATAATAATAATAATAATAACATCGTCAGTCGATCGGTCAATCAACCAGCTGGTCAATTGGGTGGCTCTCCCGTTAGGCCTAACTCGTTCGTTCGGAATTGGAAGCTGCAAAAGGGCGTTTAGAGCCTTCATATATTTCGCGTCAATCCTCTGGGGCAGCACCTCCTAGAATCGACCTTGCGACTTGAAAACTCGGCGGTGATCAGTTTAACACACCTATAGAATATATACAAAGTTTCATAACGATACGTTAACTCCTTCAGACCAAAAAAAGGGTTCGCGACGAACCTGTACCAATACTACTTTCACTTACAGATCAGATACCTTAATTAAAATGCCACGAAATTGTAAAAATGATCCAAAAAATTGTGTTACATTTGTGGTGAGGTAACGTGAAATGAGGAGAATATTTACTCCCTTAATAAAAAAAAGCATATAACTTTATTTTTGAAATTAAGCTTGGTGATCAAGATAAATTTCTTGGGCACCTCTTATTTGCTGTGCGTCTTGTGCAAACATTACTTAGTGGTTAGCTTAACGGACAGTCCAAGACATACCATTTGCCAATTCATGGGTTATGGAGGGACCCAAAGGATCACGCAATGACTTTATTTTTGCGGGTGCTAAAAAATTTACTGGAAAACATCAAAGACCCAAGAAGACCATTAATATCCAAACCTACCTATTGGCATATTAAGTGCTGTTTCCTCACAGCGAAGAGCTTTCTATCCCTGAACCACCTGAAAATGTGAATCGCCTGTCAGAAAACTCCGACGAAGAAGATTTTACAATCACTCCAGAAAATATGAACGACTTTGAAGAACTTTATTTTATAGATGGAATGTCAATTGAACCTCATAGAATTAATCAGCGCATGAACTCAATTGATCCGTTCGCGATCTATCATTGTCAAAGAAACCAGGCAGAACTATTGGCATCTGGATTAAGGGATGAAATCTCCTTGAGAAAGGAACACAATTTCCTCTTATTCGGCGACGCCAAGAAAATTCCGACGCCTTTTTCTCGGTAGACTCAGGCAAATTAGTGGTATTGTTACTGATGTGATTCATTAATGAGAGAATTAGTAAGGAGACTGTCATAATCCTAAGGATGGAGATTGTTGTAGATTCGGTCTATAATATCAGTTTAAAGCAAGTGCTTCTTCATAAGGAATTGTGAAACTCTCGACTCCTATAGTGCCTATGGAATCACATATGAAAGAGACCTATGATAACATGAAGATTTTGTATCGAAATACCGTTATCCACCGCAGTCGGCTCATAATAATATATGCGGCGATTTAAAAGTTATAACACTTTTGTTAGGTCTCCAACAAGGATATACTAAATTTTGTTGTTTCCTATGCGAGTGGGATAGCAGAAATCGCAAAAATCATTTTGTCAAGAAGCAATGGCCTAAAAGAAATCTAATACCTGGAAATAAAAATGTAATTTTTCAACCATTTGTGAAACCTGAACTCGCATATCTTCCCACTTTGCACGTCAACTGGCGGTTAATGAAAAAATTTTGTAAAAGCGATGGAAAAAAGTGGTCCAGGGTTCCTATACTAAATAAGAAATTCCCTAAGATCAGTGAGGCTAAAATTAAAGAGGGATATATTTGTAGGCCCACAAATAGGGGAGCTAATGAAGGACCATCACTTCTATGAAAGCTTGAATAATATTGAAAAACCTGCATGGAGATCCTTTAAAAAGGGTCATAACTGGGTTTCTAGGCATATTAAGGCCGACAAACTATAAAAAACTAGTTTCCGAACTCCTTCGAAAAATTATTAAAGGCAATGGATGTTAACATGTCCATAAAAATACATTTCCTTCATTCACAACTTGGACTTTTCTGTAATCCAATCTAAAGCGTATAAGCGATATAAGCATGGTGAGCGATCACCAAGATATTTCAACTATCGAAAAACGTTATCAGGGAAATTGGAATCCAAATATGCTTGCAGACTATTGTTGGGGACTTAAAAGGGATGTTCCTCAAGCAAACTACAGTAGAAAATCTTCAAAATCTACATTTTAAATTGCAGAAGTATATAGGTGAGTAAATTATCTAAAGCTTATCTTTTATAACAATATTAAATTTTTAATTCCGTTTTACAGAAAAAAATCCTCCCGTTACAACAAAATGGTATGCAAATTCGGAATCAGCGCACAAAACTCCATAAGAAACACCCATTTTTACTCATTTAACAGACAAAAAATCAAATTTTGTCATCCAGTGTTACCAGTAATAAGGTTCCGAGGTATCTCCCGCAGAATAGATGTAAGAGCCGGCGGTATTGGGGTTTGAAAGTGAAAATGACTTGTCCACATGTCCCTTCGAAGAGAAAGTGACATCACATCGGATTCAACTTCAAGGTTCACCCGGGGGTTACGATCGGAAGATTCCCGGGGGAACCTAATTTTGGATGGGATCCAACATGTGTAGTAGAGTTTAGGAGGCCTGATCATATACTACGCAGCCATAGTCTAGCTTCTATTGGATTAAGGCGATTTAGAGACGTAAAATGGACTTCCTATCATTACCCCAATATTTTGAGGCGAGATCACGTAATAGGTTAAGCACGCTGTGACAAGTCGTTTTCAGGAGTTTAATATTCGTTGTGGTCATCTAGAATGAAGTCTAGAAATTTGACTTGTGAAAGTTACAGGAATGGCGACAAATATGTTCTAATGTTCGTGGATGGTAGGCGGCAGGTTCTTGTTGGTTCGCTAAGGTTTTTGTGGTGAGAAATGGAAAGCCATGGAGTTACCCCATTGTGAAAATATTCTTAATAGCCAGTTGAAGTTGCCGTAACTATTTAAAGAACCCACACACATTCCGGATCGTCCCAAAACCAATTCTTGGAAAAACACAAACTTAACCTATGTTCCACCGAACTAAGCCTTCTCTCTTAAAATAACCTCCCACTTTTCGCTCCCTTATTCCGGGTAAAATTCTTGACCCAAAACCAAAGGCCTTTTAATAATCCTCTTCAATTTAATACTTTCTCCTCCAACAGCTCCATCCTTGGCCCTATGCGTTTTTTTGATACTGGCCCCACCTTTTAATTATTCGGTAGGGTATGACCCGGGATATTTGTAGTGGGGGGGGGTAGCCCTTTGAAGTTGGCTTATTTCTAACGGGGGGCTATTATAACTTATATTATATATATTATAAATTATGAGAATAATAATAAGTGGATAATAACTGGCCTTTTACTCTGGTGGGTAGGATCGGCTATCCTACCGTGGAAACTTTCTTATTAGGCGTACCCTATACGATCAAGGGGTGGGAGTGTTAATCCCTAATGCGGTAATGACAGGTTCATTCCTTTTCTTCGGATCTATAAATCCTTTCTACATCATCCAAATTCCATATTATTAGTATGCTCTTGATGATACCGTGGCTTGCCTCTTTACAAAGGCCATTTAATCAATGCTAGGAGACAGTGCAGTAATTCCGAGTGTGGTGGAAAAACAAAGATCTCGTCTCTATCACTCTTGTCCAATTTTTCATTCAATAACTAGAAATCTGTTGTCAGGGAATACTTTCTTCGTCCGAAAGCAAATCGGTGCTTTCATCAAAAAACGAATAAGTGCGCTAACCTACCTTGATTCTTCCCTACTGATAAACAATCTTTCTGGCCTCTTTGCCGAAAAAACATTCTGGCTACACAAACTTCGTACGCGAACCGTTTCCTCACTCTTATATATCGAATTTCTGAGATGGTTTCTGTGGGACTAGATTCTCTCAAAATGAATAGAAAAAAGGGACCAGATACATATATCAGGCCTCCTATTTCCTCATAAATGACCCCTGGTGAATACGATTCTATGTCGAGTTCCACTATGCATCCACCCACCTTTCCTTCTCTCTCTAAGTGTTACATGATTGACTTGTTGACCTTGTGATTTTAACCTATATTGAATCGAGGTCGCTGCATGGGCTCCTGGGAAAAATCAACTATGTAACTCGCTAGGTGAGAGAGGGCTGGGCCCCCCGGATGGCCATTCTCTGCCAACGAAGTTTTATTGACCGCAGGTGACGTGTGCTTTCGTGGCTTTTACCCCCGCCCCTCGTGTTTAACCAACTATTATTCTTCTAGGTTGTTTCCTCAAATACTAATACTTTCCCTCAGGGTTGGAAGCCGCACATGTCCAACCTATTCCGAAAAAAAAAAGGAAGCCGCTCTGATCCTTCTAAACTATCGCCCTATAGCTCTCAACTTGCATTCTATTCTTAAGATCTTTGAAAACCCCTTCTCAACTTTCATTTCTTCAATCATCTGGAATCTCATTCACTTCTTTCAGATTCGGCAAAGTGAACGCGGAGCCAACTTTATCGGGTCGAGCTCGAGGTCACTTGGCGATAATATCTTTTCCTAATCTAACTGATCTATGGTGTTCTGCCCTTAAGGACTACTGGGAGACTTGCTGGTGGCGCTTGACATATCCAAGGCATTTTGACCGGGTATGGCCCGCGTCACTGCTCGTCCAAGCTCCCCTCCTTTGGTTTTCCTCTTTCTCTTTTACTTACTTTTAGTCTAGTTTTTCTTTCAAATCGCCTCAATAATCCAGAGCCTGTTGTGGCATGGGGCGACTTTGCTTCTTTTCTATCATAGTGGGTTCCTCAGGGTTCTGTCTTATCTCTACATTATTACTAACTTTTCTTAATGATCTCTCACCTGCCACATTTCTAACTTCATCCCTCATATGCGATGACTCGACCCTTCATTCTTCTACTCATTACAATTCTGCTCCCTTCTTTTACTTACTAGAATTGCCCTCGTGTCTCAATCTTTTTCCGTTTCTATTCTTTATGATCTGGATAGAATTTCCGCGGTGTTTTTGTCGGTTTATAGGTAAACTCAACGCTGGAGACGGAGTGGCTGCTACAATTGTAGTATAGGATTGACTTACTTGTAGATATTTACCTCTATTGAGCTAAGCAGTCAGCCAGCTATAGCTAGCATGCAGCAGCAGTCTGACAGCAGCCAGCAACAGCAGCAGATAGCAAGCTCAGGCTAGCAGCAAGCAGCATGACAGCAGCAGTCATAAAGCAGAAGTCAGTAAAGCGTTAAGCAGATAAAGCAGTACAGCAGCAGCTAGCAGCAGCAGCAGCAGAAGTCAAGGCAGAAGCTCATAGCCAGCACTTCTTGGCCTGAATACAACTATTGCATCCATCCTATTTCTTATATATGATCAAACCTTAGCCAATGTACACTTCCTTTATATATTGTCTCATTTACTTTACCTTCTTCACACATATAACATACTCCCTAGTGCGTTAATATATCATTCCTCTATTTTATCAAATTCTTCTCACCACATAATAACCCTTCTCTAATATATCGACCATTCTGAACACATTGTAACCTTAGATCTATACCTTTTTATTCCAGATCATAGTTATTACTACTGTACTTAAGATACATGGTTGATCCCTTACTGCTCTCCAGGCTTTAAGCCTTTTAACATTCACTAACCCAAGGATTTATTAGTTGTTATCGTCCACCTTGCCTACTCATTCACAACTTTCCTACTACCACTCTGCATCGGACCCGTCCTCATTTTATCATAATATAACATATTGTCCTAAATATTTATGAACTCAGATAGTTGTTTTCAGTTGCTCACTATTCTAAACCAGGATTCACACTGCGGATTTATCTCCTCACTCACTATTTAATACTCTTACTTTTATATCCATAATCATTTATTGTTTAACACTCCTCCTTTTATATACCCTGACAAACCCTTTACTATATCAACTCTAACCCACTTAGATTCGGCCACACTAACAAAATCTTTACTCAATATAATAGACTAAGGGCACCCTTCATTCTCTATCATCTCCATCATCCTTAATCAACTCAATTTCCATTTCATCTACCCACCTCTAATTCTCTCATAACCCCATCCAAATACAAATTAAATAAACAAAGAGACATAACACATCCCTGCCTTACTTCGCTATTAATATAAACCAATCATCTATTTCTAACTTACTTATACGCTCATCGAGCTTCACTATTCATTACATAATATATTATTAAAATTTATCTTATAATCTGATGTGTTGAGGGGGATGGTAGGCTATTATATATAGTATATATAATATATATATATAATATATATATATATATTATTATATATAACGATGGATAAAGTTTTTTTAATGTATAGTTATAGAATGTAGTGATAGGGCGAATATTAACATAAAATAAAGTAAGTTGTAGTGAATACCTCACTGCTCTTAGATCTTTCAATAATATATATAAATTTTCTGTATATAAATATTTACTATTGAAGGGCTCTCTCTCGCGTTTTTATATAATTATTTCAACCGTTCTTGAATCCAATATGTTTTTTTTTAAGCAAATGTGGGTATAGTGTTAGCTTCTGAGGTAACGCACGGGCGTTTATTTCTCATACCAATGTTTATCAGCTCTGCTTATCCACATTTTGGCTTTTTTTTTATGTTGATCTGTTTGTTTGTTTTGCTTGGTCTCAAGCATATTATTCTGTTTGTCTGTAAGTTTGTTTATCTGTCCTACGCGTTACTTGTCTATCGACCGCTTTTTTTATACAACATCCTCTATGTTGGTGTTCTTTAACATCTATATAATTGCGATTATTATTGCAATATTTTTAACATATATAATATATATATAATTATATATATATATTAATATATATATATATATATATTATATATTATCATATTATATATTATATATAGATATATATATATATATATTTAATATATATAATATAATTGGAATTTTACTTTTGAATAGGATGATAAAGTTCCAAGTTGGATCCGATTCTGAATTACAACTTGAATTAGAAACTTGGAGCATGATGTGTTATGCTGTCGGTCACGGACGAGCAACAACACTGCTTCTATTCTTTGAATTAGATTAATGGCTCTAAGCAAGCATAGTTACTCATATCTATTCTTTGGCCAAACAGTTTTGATAATAGGTATATATAATATAATATATAGAACTATCTCATTAACTTGTTTTATTGTGATTATTTCTTTTTATCCCTCATGCGTACTGTTCAGATTATTATTATTCTGGATTAATTATATGTAATTCCGAATTGAGTGTATTAATATATATTTGTGATTATGTATTATTATAAGTATTCCTCAATGTATTATTTATATGATTATGCTCCTCTAACAGACTATTTTTATTGCCCATTATATTATGTTATTATTAATTGATCTCAATCATATGATTTATTGATATAGCGAAGCGTGTGGTAACCATTGTGCTCCAAATTTTGCATTCAGTTAATATTATATAATAATTAAAATTAACTTCAATGATGTCTTACTGCAACGCTGTAAATAGAGTGCCTATATATTTTATTATCAAAACACTTTATTAATGTAAATTTACTCGTGCGACTTTAGTAGAACTGAAATCCGATCTTAGTGACGAAAGTTTTGCTTAATCTGTCAACTTGCATATTCTCAAATCATTGTCACCAGAATCATTTGACTTCTTTCGTTTTTATGATGAACATGGAGATAACTTTATTTATATTCTCCCTGAACGATAAACTGGTTAATGATAGCAATTCGTCAAGTTTCTTGATCACACTGGAGATGGGTTCAGCTATATTTAGTTAATCTTTCCATAGTTTATGTGCGAAGAAGAAAAAGGCATGGAATATTGGATGGCCACAATAAGAAAACTTCTGGAATTTGACAGACTTTGTATTAGCAGTGACTGTGGCGAGGCTAAACTTGGGAATGCGTATTCTCTGATTGTAGGTAACTGCTTCCTATGAAACGGGAAATCGTGACAACACTGATAGATTTGTGGAGGACTTGCTTCTTGAGTTTCCAGACCTTGGACGTTAGTATGACATCAATAGTTCACTACTTACATATGTCCATTATAGACGAACTTTACGAAGAGCAAGTATTGCCATCTGATTAAGTTATGGAAGAACACCACCAAGCTGATTGGGCACCAACATGATGAGTAACTAATCAGATCTTTTGATTGATAGGCTTACTACAATGCTGTATATCGAGAATAGTCAAAAAGATGGTACTTTTATGCATAATGTAACACACGATTGTCAATTTACATTTTTTGTACATATTTTTCTTTAATTTCACATGTCATTCTAAAATGGTAATAAGCTTTACCCTAAAATATTTATATCATTTCATTCAGCAGTTCACAACTTTGTGATACGGATCATTAATGTAATTTTCATTATATTGTTATTATTGTGTCTTTATCTCTTGTCTTTTCTCTGTAAGTAGTTCAGTGCTTAAAAAATGTTAAAATGCTGTTTATTTTAAATTGCAAATATGTTATCATATTAAACCCTGATGTATAGACATAAACCGATGAAGATATGATAATCATCACTCCATAAATTACTTTAAAAACGTTGAAACCTATGCTAGAAAAATGTTGTTGACCAGTGGTAATTACTAAATTTTTTTGCTGAAAATATCCTGAATTGTTAGTATTTTTTTTTTAGTCATTTCTTAACCTAACTATCCTAGGATAATAACCTACCTAAGCCTTCACCTACTAACCTCACCTAACTAACATTTGATACAAGCATATGCTATTTATAATAAAAAAGTGCAAAATATAGGAAAATGGCTTAAATTTATAATTTTTCAATAATAATTTTTTGAATGAAATAATTTATATATATTAGTATTATTATATATATATATAAATATATATATATAATATAGTATATATATAGTAATATATATATATATATATTATATATATATATGTATATTTA
>JABUQX010065002.1:40000-43375 GCA_015478945.1 Trachelipus rathkii
GTTAAATTAATATACTGTAGTTATGGGATACAGGTCGCCCCAATGCACGGCAGACGCTCCGCGGAATAGATATGCGGGCTCGGCAACACAGGGCCCAAATAAAATTATTCCTTCCTTTTTTCGTAAACCAAATAGATAGGCAATCTACGTAGGTAATTAATCTGAGATAAGCCTATATCCAAACCAGTCCGGATACTAATTTAATTTTTGCTGCACCTGGTTAATAAGGATATATAATATAATATATAATATATATCTATATAGATTATATTATTATATAATATATATATATATATATATAATATTAATATTAATATATATATATATTAAATATATATATATATATTATATATAATATATATTATATATATATTATACTTATATCTATATATCATATATATATATTATATATATATATTATATATATATATATATATATATATAATATTAATATTATAGTATATTACTTATATATAGAAGTACATTCTGTATTTTCGCTGGTCCGTAATCATTTGCGTAGTTTTATTTAAAATAGTTGGAAATACCCTATATTGAGAAAATTACTGTGTGTGAAATTCATTAAATCTTTAGATTCTTTAATTTTTTCGTTATGATTTTTTTCTTAAGGATTGGAGTATTTATTATTTCCTTTTATTTAATATATATTTCATGAATGTGTTTAGTTATTAACTTTTTTCGTGCAATAAAGATGTTACCGAATGTTCTTTATTTATTATACTTAATTTCTTGGTTAATGTTTTATAAACTATTTATCTATTTAATATAGTTTAATATGTCTGAAAATACAACCTGAATGGTTAGAATGGTACTTACCTAATCCTAATTAACAAACTTAATCTAACCGGGACTAAGACCCAACCTAAATTGTCCGGTCGATGCGTGCAAGTCAACCTAACTGTATTGTCTGTGATGGCTCTATGCTTTGCTAAGCTATATATATATATTTATATATAATATATATTATATATATATAATATATAAATATAAATATATATAATAATATTATAAAATATATATATACTATATTATATATTATATATAATATATATATTAATTATTATAATTATTACTATATATAATAGTAAATATATTATATTATATAGATAAATATATATATAATATAATAATATACATAATAATATATTACTATAATATATATAAATTAATAATATATTATTTATATATATATATATAGTAATATATTAATCGTAAACTCTTATTAAAAGAAATAAACAAACTGATATTAAAGTTGTCATATTTTGACATTATACAACTTTTTTTTACCCTAATATATTTTATAATAAAATTTCAGACTCACAGAAACGAGACCGAGAAGCAGATGACCATATATAATATATTAATATACTTAATATATATATATACAATATATAATAATATTATAATATATATAATATAATAATATATAATATATATGAGTATATATTATATATATATATATATATAATAATACGGAATTATATATTATATAATATATATATATTATATATATAATATATATATATATATATATTATATTAATATAATAAATGTATATATAGTATATACAATATATATATATAATATATATATATATAAATAGTATAGTATATATATATTATATTAATTATATATAGTATTTATAATATATATATATATATACATATATATATAATATATAATATAGATATAAATTAATATATATAATTATAATATATTATAGTATATAATATAATATAAGTAATAGAAGAGAGAGAGATAGAGAGAAGAAAGTGATGTTAGGAGATGTCTTTGAGATGGAGATTTATAAATCAATCATTTCGTCGAAGCGCTGAAGAAAGTTCGTTATCATAATTATAATTGTAAAATGAAACCAATATCATTCAAAGACAGATTCAATTGATTGAGTACAAGGGTAAAGGGTATCGATGATGTAAACAAAAAAAGCTAATATTAATGGTCCATCGATAAAAAGGAGATTTATGGGCTCCCAATACTGCTTTAATGCGTTAGGTAAATTCCATACTGCATTTGGTGCTTTAATTCATGTCCTACAAATCTTGGTGACAGCTTAATCCTTATCGTACCAATTAGTCCTGCAAATATATCGACCTCATTATGAATAGACAACGCAGAAAGAAACGCAATATATGTATATATATATATATAACATATATAATATATTATATACGTATATTATATATTATATTATATATAATAATATAATTAAATATATATTATTTACTATATAATTTTATATTATAGTATAAGTATATATATATATCTAATATTATATATATAATATATATAAATAAATTATATATTATTATATTATATATATAATATAAGTATATATATAATATATATATTATTATAAATATATATAATATATATGTATACGTAAATTTATATATATATATATCTATACTATATTATTATATTATAATTATAATTATACCCTTACTATACTAATAGAGTCTAAAATATCTTAATAATATTATTATATATAATATAATATGTAATATATATATATCTAACTATATATATGATATATATAATCGCTATATTTCACATTTTATTAGAGAGTATGGGTTTTGAAACCACACCTCCTTGATGGTAAAGCAGTTTGCGTTTACCACCGCCACGATGACTAAATGAACACGTTACTTCTGAAAGTACTTCTAACAAAGAATAGTAACGTCCACTGACAAGTCAACTGCATAACGTCATTACAGTGCAATTGCCAGATCTCCACGCTCATCACCGGATCAGGGGTCAAAGGTTAATGAAAGTATAATTCCGGGATCCATATTGTATCATAGAATTCATGCTAAGTAATTACGCATGTTAAATGTATATATAAAATCGCTATATTCCTTCTTATTCAGAGTATTGTTTTGGACATACCTCCCTGACGGTGTTTAGCTCATCGTGTCGGGTGTAACGACATCTGCTACAATTAGGAGGGCTGTTGTTAACCAATTTCATACTCATCAATAAAAAGCATGATAATAAGATTTTATATAACTATATTATAAACAACGTATTTACTTACATGAATCTATAGATATATAATTATATATTTAATAGTAATATATATATTAAAATATTAATATATATATAATATAGTATATATATATATAGTATATATTATAAATCATAATATAATATATATATACATATACTATATATATAAATATCATATAATAACTATATAAATACCAGTTCAACTCTCTTGAAAAACTCACTCTATCTACTCTCTCCTTTCAAAAAACATCCTAACTTCCTATTTTTTTCGACGGTTCTAACGTTCAATTTTAAAGCTACACATAAACTTCTTGTCTTACAAAAGAATTG
>JABUQX010065003.1:0-31861 GCA_015478945.1 Trachelipus rathkii
GGGATAGATGATAACGTCCTACATCTTTGCTAAGGTATTCTGATGTAATGAAACAAATAAATGAACCCGGCGATGGATCGGTTCGGGAAGTAACCACGGGAATCTCATTTTTTGGGATGTTCTAACCCATGTTTGACACTCGTCATGTAGGTTTTTGGACGAAGGTAAGCCTCTAGAGAACGCCATGTTGGCTGCGTTTAAAACCGCACGTTGAAAAGTGCGCTCGGCAATAGAGCATTCGACATCGGCTATACCTCATACGTATAGGGCACACCGCTCGGTTTATAGCTCCAGAAACAAATGTTGCACAGTGTATTAGAAAAGGGGGGTAGGTTAATATCTTAACACTAAGTCTTGTTAGAGTGAATCGTTCCGTCGTAAACACAAAATCAATCAAGGGAAAATTATGGAAATATATTCAACAAGTTTATTTTAGTTTTTTTGGGTGGGCTCCAGCTTAGCGTAACGCTCAAACATTGGTATGAAGCGATATCGCACATTAAAAAAGGCAGCCAATTTGAAAGAGGATAGAAGTCTCTAACACATCTTTTGCTAAATTGATTTCTGATTGTCATTTGACCAATAAATGAACCCTCTGGGATGGGATACTGGCGTTGGGAAAGTAACACAGGGACATTTTGGGAGTTTACACCTGTTGACACGCCGTCAGATAGGTTTTGAAACGAAGGTAGCCCCTCTACAGAAAACGCTGTTAGTGGCGTTTTCTAACCGACGGTTGATAATTGTCCTCGGCAATTAGCGACATGACCTGGAATACCCAAAACATATAGGCACAGAAGTGCTTATAGTCCAAAACAAAAATGTTGTACACGGTGCTATAGAAAGGGGGGGTAGGATAATTAATATAAGTTTTTAGGATGAATCGATTCCGTCGTAAACCACAGAATTCGATTCAGCAGTGTCGATTATGTACCAATTCGATACACAATATGAGGTATGTTCAAACGTTTTACTTTAGTTTTTTTTTTGGAAGGGGGGTGGGCACCTTAGACGTAAGCTTGAAACATTCGGATAACGATAATTTCACATATGAAGAAGATGCCAAGTTTGAAGAAGGATCATGTCCTAAACATCTTTTTGCTAAGATGACTTTGTGTCATTTTAAACCAATAAATGACCCCCCGCTGTGCAAGATGGGGATCGCGTTCGAAAAGTACACGGGAATCTCATATATTTGGGATGTTCTACCTCCTGTTTGAACACCCCGTCGTGATAGTTTTTGACGAAGGTAAGCCTCTACGAAAAACGCATGTTGGTGCGCTCTAAAACCGCAACGGTTGAACCGCGCTCGGCAATAGCGGCCATCGACTCGGCATACCTCAAACATACTAGCGACACGAGCTCGGCTTTCATAGCTCCAGAAACCAAATTTGCACTGGGTGTGAAAGGGGGGGGGCGACGGGTACATATCTATACTAGTCTATGTTAGTAAGTGAATCGAATCCGTCGTAAACCACAGGAACCGATTCAGCATGTCGATTATGCACTAATAGATACCAATATTCGGGTATTTCCGTCACAAATCGATATATCGCACTGAGAGTTTAAACAAGGGTAGTGTAACTCGTAGAAGAGAACAAAACTAAGCACATTGCAATGAATACAACGCGAATCCTATACCTTATAACATAAGATAGATGCCATATTGGTGTATTCTTTGACGTTAAGACATGGAATGCTAGAAATGCAGATAAGGGGGTGGGTTTACACTCTAGAAGGGAACATCTATCATCGTCGTTAATAGCCACTACCGATTCCTCATGACATTATAACATAGGTATAGACCAATATTAACGTGTATTCTATGACGTTAGACACACCATGCAGAAGGGAAGAAAAGGAGGGAGGGGTTCTAAACTTATACAGAAGCATTCTATGCTCCTTCTAATACCACTAAATCGAACTCACGTACTTTAAGTAGGTAAGACAGCTAATATGGATGTAGTCGAGAAATAGATCGGACACACGCAGAACTAGAAACAGCTTGTGTCTGCTGTTTCTGCGGTTGCTAGACTGCAATTAATTTAAGTTTAAACATCCACACCGCCCATAGAATTTTCAAACGTAAATATATTTTATTATACTTACTATAATATATATACTAAATATACTAATATTAATATATATATATATAGATATAATATAGTATATACTATATAATAATATATATACTTATAATATATATAATATACTATATATATTTAATATATATATATATATATAAGATATATTTATATATATTATATATACTATTATAATTTATTCATTTATGTTAAATATTTTTATTTGTCAAATAATTACAGTCATCTTTTGGACCTATCCCACACATTTGAATGACGTCACCGCTTCTTGATAATTGAATTTCCGCTGCATGAGCTATAATCAAAGTTTATGTGCATTGATGTGACACTGGTGATACACGTGTTTATTCATGTGTCCGACTTTATAATTAAAAAATCGATGAATTTGTCTATAGTTTAAGAAGAAACTTGTTATATACATAATCAGTTTCGCGCAGAAAGCCGTTGGTGTCTAATGGGGTATGATTTAGTTATCCAGACCTGTTTAAATTTTAAAATACGTTTAAACATTTAACATTCCTCGATTGAGCAAAAATTGAGTAACGTGGCCAGTTTGATTACATGTTTAAAATATGAAATCTTCTCTCTTCTTCTTCTCTCTCTCTTTCTCTCTTCTTTCTTCTTTTATCTATCTATTATCTATATATATATATTATATATATATAGCATATATAATATATATATAATTATTATACATATATATATAAGTATATCTATTATATATATATATATATATATATATTATATCGTATAGTATATATTATATATAGATAAATAGATAGATGATAGATAGATAGAATCTATCTATCTATTATCTACTCTATCTATCTATCTATCTATTATTACTATCCTACTATATATATATATATATACTATAATATATCTATATAACTTTTATTTATAGGCTTCTTAAATAGACCTAATAATAATATAATATATATATAGTATTAATATATATATATATATATATATATATATATATAGTATATATCTAATAATATTTATAATATAATATAAATCATATATATTATATATATATAATCGTATATATATATATAAGTATATAATAACTATAATTATAGTATATATATATATATATATTATATACGAATAGATAGATAAATAGATAGATAGATAAGAATAAAGATAAGGAGAGAGAGAGGAAGAGGAGAGAGAGAAGAGAGAGAGAGATAGAGAGTAGAGAGAGAGGAGAGAGAGAGAGAGTAATGAGATTATTAAATAAATAATTGGGGCCAGCATCCCGAAGAGGCCAAGCATGTAACTAAAAACTATAAAGTACAGCGAAAATAATAACGTTTCGATCGAGAGGAAGTAATTTAATCGCAGAAACTAAAAAAAATTATTTAATCTAAATATTTTATTAATAACATCTATTAATATAGTAAAATCTTCAGTGCATGCTTATATAACCTTCAAAAATGCATGTTCGAAGAGAAAAGTTGCAATACTGCTTTATTACGCAAAAATAAGAAAATATAATTTTTCTGTATTTCCTTTTTTAGCGTGCTTCGAAGCAAACGGAGGGACACGCAGGAGGAAGAAGTCCACACGATCGTACCCCGTGGCGAGGAAACCCGACTCTGCCTAACGTTTTGTTTACGATCGTGGGATAATTCTTAGGTGAAAAAAAGAAAAAATTCATCATCTGCACTTTGCCCTCTCTCAAGAGAAATCCCATCTTTGATTAAACTAAAAGCTAGTCAATTCATTCAACACTTAAAAACATTTAAATTTTTTTAAAAGCTTTATTTTTTATTTATTTATTTAATTATCATCTAAAGAATATATCTTTTTTGGTATCATGTTTATTTTGTGGTATGTTTATAGTTTTTGAAGTTACATGCCTGGCTTTTCTGGGATGACTGATACTATGGTCATTTACACCAATTGCCAACTTCGAGGTCCATATATTCCAAAATATTAATGATAGAGTGTTGAAATGTTGCATATCCAGGTTTGTGTTCCTATTTATTTCAAAAACTAGTTTCAAAGAGTCTGAAAGGTATTGAGGCCAGTGTGATGTCCCAACTAGGCAAAAAGGCAAAATTCCCTCAAAAAAAAAATTACTCTAATTATAATTTAAAGGAATAATATTGTGGCTTCGAAGTGATATGCTGGCTTAGTGTATGTCAACAAGAGGAAATTCAGTTTATTAAACATTGAAATGGTCAAGTGTTGGCAACCAACAATTTGGATATTTTTTCCATGACCCCAAATTTTGAGATATTTTGAGATCATATATAAGAGGATGAGTCCAAAAGATTTCCATTTTAATAAGTCCATTGCAAGACGCAGCCTTGTTTACATTATATACCAAAGTTTTTGAACTTTGCCATTTTTCATAATATATGCCGCAAGATCGACTCTTAATGCCAATATTACTGAGCAGTGGAAAACCATCTGTACTAAATAGTTGACACTACTCTGCATTTCTAGGTTGTTGGTAATTTTGTACTTTATTTTATACGAGCTTCTCCCACTACGAATGATGCTAAGCATACAACATGGAAGCCACAAAGATATATTCTTAAAATTTTATAATGATGTGAAATTATTTTTTGTGGAATTTTGCTCTTTTTCCTACGTTTTGGCACACACTGTGCCTCAATTACCTTTCAGATCTCTTTGAAACTAGAATTTTTTGAAATAAATTGAAAAAAACTAAATTGAACCACACTCTTCATAATACTTTTGGAATATGTAGACCTCAAAGTATGCAATTTGTTAAATGAGGCCATATTATACTCTCCTTACTTCCCACATCTCCTCATATATAATATTATATATATAATAAGTATAATTAATAAATATATATATATATATATAATATATATATATATTTATATTTATATATATATATATATATTATTATATATATATATTCTATATTATATATAATATATATATTATATATATAATATATAATTATATATAAATATAATCATATTATATCTAATAAAAATATATATTATTATATACTATATATAATAATAAGTATATATATAATAACTATATATATATATATATTATATATATAGTATAATATAATATATATAACTATATAATTCCTTCGCGCTTCGATCGGGGCACTAATAAGTTACTTTTTGCTTCTCGGGGGATGTCAAAGTAAATTTTTTCCTTTCTATAAGCGATTTTTTTTTTCGAGGATAAAATTATTTACTTCGAAGAAAATGGAATTTAGGGAGACTAAACTAAAAAAAATAATAAATAAAGAACACTCTTAAAATTAACTTAAAAAGTCTAAGGGTACACCTTCGCGCCTAAGATCTTAACAATTTTGAATTTTTTAAAAAGCGTTATATTTATTTTAATTTTTTTTTAATTCCCGGGGTAAAAATGTCTCCTGATTAACTAAAATGATATTTATTTTTTCAATTAAGTGTTATAGTTTTTTAGTTAATGCCTGGCCTTTCGGGATGCTGACTATGGCTCATTTAACAAATTGCCAAATTTGATGGTCCACATTCACCAAAATATTGAATGATAGAGGACCAAGAAACGATCACTAAAATTGGTTCCAATTTATTCAAAAAACAATGTGACCAAAGAGATCTGAAAGGTAATTGAGGCACAGTGTGTGCCCTAACTTAGGCGAAAGCCAAAACTCCCCCAAAAAAATTTCAATATAATAAATTTTTACGGAATAATATTGTGGCTTCAATTTGGTATGTAGCACATTGGTAGTGAGAAGCTGTAAATAAGAAGTAAAATGTTATTGAAAATTGCACAATGGCAACGTAGTGATCACCAAAATTTCATTTTTTCCATGACCAAAGGTCGTAAAATAAGCTATACTCTGGAATCTATCTATGATAATGAAACAACAAATTTAGGTATCTGAAGGTAATGTTCTGAAGAAGGGTCACAGGATCCCGAAAAGACAGGATGTAATAAAAACTATAAAGCTACAAGAATATAAATAACGTTTTGATTGAAGAATAATTTCATCGCAGAAACTAAAAAAAAATTATTTTATCTAAATTATTAATAATCCTTATTATATTTCAGTCAAATCTTCAGTGCATGCTCTATATGACCTTCAAAACTGCATTGTCTCGAGAGAAAAAGTTGCAAATTTTTAAAAAATATATCAACATAAGAAATATATTCTATCTGTTTATAATCCTTTTTTAGGGGGTTGAGCAAACGGAGGGCAGCGGAGAGACGAAGCCCCGTGTCCCCGGTAGGGCCGAAACCCCGATCTCTCTATGTTCTTTGTTTTACGCGTGGGATATTCTTTAGAAAAAGAAATAAAATTCAACATTTGGCAACTTTGCGTCCTCAGTCGGGAGTAAGCCACATCTTTGATTTATCAAAAATAATGTAATTTTTCACAATTAAACAATTTAATTTTTTTAAAGGTGCTTTAATTTTATTTATTTTATTTCCGGGGTAAAAATTTCTCCTGATTATAAAATTATATTTATTTCGTGTACATGTTAATAGTTTATTATTTAATGCTGGCCTTTCGGGATGCGACTAAATGGCTCATTCTAAACAATTGCCAACTTCGAGGGTCATACTTTCCAAAAATAATTAAATGATAGACGTGTTGAAATGTTGCATAATGTCTTGGGTCATTTATTTCAGTATATTACGTTTCAAAGAAATCTGAAAGGTAATTGAGGCACAGTGTGTGCCCCAACTTAGGCAAAAAGGCAAAACAATCCCCCAAAAAAAATTAATCATTAATAACTTTTAAGGCTATCAAATAAGGTGCTTCCCAAAGTTGGTATGCTAGCATCATTGGTAGTGGAGAAGCTGTAAATAATCAAAATTTATTAAATTGAAATAGGCGAGTAGTGTCAATCCAAAAATTCCATTTTTCCATGACCATCAATATTTGGCATTTCTGAGATCATATAGAGGATGAGTCCAAATATTTCCATTTAATAGCACCATTGGCAAAGAGCAGCCTTGTATACCTTATAAACAATTTGAACTTTGCATCTTTCATAATAAGGGAACTTTAAGGTGATTACTCAAATGCCCCAAAATGGGTCATGGAAAAAAAATTTAAATTTTGGTGACACACCATCTGCATTTTATCCTTTCATAATTTATTGGACTTATTTACAGCTTCGACTACCAATGAGCTAGTACCAACATTGGAAGCACAAAGATATTCCTTAAAAATTTTATTAATGATTGAAATCTTTTTTTTTTTGAATTTTTGCGTTTGCCTAATTTGGGCACACCTGTGCTAATGATATCTGCTTTTTCTCTACTAGAATTTTCTGAAATAAATGAACAAAAAACCTTAAATATGCAACTTTCAACATTATAGAATTATAGTTATTATAAGGAAAGTTGCAATTTGTTAAATTAAGGTTAAATATATTCCTTATGCTTACTCTCCCTCATATATATATCTATATATATTTTTTAATATATATATATATAATTATATATAATTATATTATATATATACTATATATATAATTATATATATATAATAATATATAGTATATTATATATATCTATATATAATATTTAATAAATACTATATATTATATATATATAATATATCATATTAATATATATATATATAATATATATAGATATAATATTATAATTCCTTCGCGCTTCGATAGGGGCATAAATAACTTACATTATTTGCTCTCGGAGGTGTCAAAAATTTTTCGTTTCTTCTAAAGCGATTTTTTTTCGAGGTAAAAATTATTTACAACCAAATTGAATTTAGGAGACTAAACTAAAAAAAATAATAATAGATAAGATTACAAATTTAAAATTAAACTTAAAAAAGTCTTTAAGGATACCCCTTGCGCAAGATTCTTAACAATTTAATTTTTTAAAAAGCGTATTATTTTTTATTTTTTTAATTTCCCGGGGATAAAATTCTCCTGATTAATAAAATGATAGTTTTTTCTTTTACCTCTTATAAGTTTTTTAGTTTACTGCCTGGCTTTTCGGGCCTGCCTATGGCTTTTAACAAATTGCCAACTTTGATGGTCCACATTTCCAAAATATTAATGATAGAGTAGTAGAAATGTAGCAAAATTCAGTAATCAGAGGTTTAATGGTCCTAACTATGTAAAATTAAAAACTCCTAAAGGATGTATGAATAAAAAATTTCAACTGTGTGTGTAACTACAGACATCATTCTTTGATTTCATTGCGTTAGTGCACTACTCCATCCTAAGAAAAGTACTTAGATATCGTGAATTATTGGTTTAATTAAAGAAACTAGGGAGGTCAAAAAATACAACTGAAGGGAGAGTATGAATAGTAATCTTTCAACTCTTGTAACTATTCCACTACGGACATAAGTGTTTTGATTCCTTTGTTATTTAGTACTACCCACCTCTTTCTTCAGGAAAAGTACCCTCAGATACGTGAATTGTTGTTTTTATTACCAGAAACTGGAAAGGTTATTAATATTGGAAAAAGAAAAATCCTAACTAAAAGGAGAGTAGGAATATTAATCTTTTAACTGTTGTAACTATTTCCCTACGGACATGTTTGTTTTGATTCCTTTGCGATTTAGTGCTACCTACCTCCTTCTTCAGGAAAAGTACCATCAAATACGTGAATTGTTGTTTTTAATACCAGAGACTAGGGGGTCAAGAATAAAGGAAGAAGAAAAAAACCTAACCGAAATTAGAGTAAGAGAGTTTTTTTTCGAGGGTAAAAATTATTTATCGAAGAAAATTGAATTTTAATGAGACTAAACTATAAAAAAATATATAATAGAGTAAACTTTAAAAATTAACTTAAAAAAAATCTCAAGGTTACCCTCTCGCGCTTCGATCGGGGCACGAAAAAACGTTACTTTTTACTTCTCGGGAAGTGTTGCAAAATACATTTTTTGTTTCTTAAGCGAGTTTTTTTTCGAGGGTAAAACTTACTTATCGAAGAAAATCGAATTTTGGAAGACTAAACTATAAAAAAATAATAATATATAGATTACACTTTAAAAATTAACTTAAAAAATCTTAGGGGTACCTAATCGCGCTAAGATCCGGGCACGAAATAACGTAGCTTTTTACTTTTCGGGAGATGGTGATCGTTTCTTAAGCGAGTGTTTTATCGAGGGTGAAAATTATACCTATATTCCGGACCTCCCTAGATTATGATAATAAAAAATCGCAAAGGAATCAAAACATTGATGTTTTTAGCGAAATATTTACACCAGTGTGAAAGGAAAATTATTACCTTACAAAATCACCTTTCAGATTTGATTTTGTTTTTAGCCCTTGACCGTTAAGGAAATACATCTCTAGTTTCCTGGTAATGACCAAAACCAAAAATTCCCACGTATATCTGAGAGTACTGTTCCTTAAAAAGGAGGTATGCAGCACTTAAAACGCAAAGGAATCAAAGAATTGATGTCCATTGGGAAATAGTACAACCAAGCTAAAAATTAATGTTCATGCCACGCTGCCTTTCAGTTAGTGCTACTTTCACTTCGTCTAATTCCTAGTATTCCGAACCTTCTCCTAACGTTGTTATTAATAAAAACAACAATCACGTATCAGACGTTAACTGGTGCCTGGTTTGAAGACAGGGTAAGAAAACACTAATTCGCACAGGACATCAAACCAATTGATGTATCCGTGGGAAAACATTATTTAGCAATATTGAAATTACTGTTCATCCTTCTCTTTATTTCACCGTTAGGTTTTCTCTCTATGTATATTCAAGACCTCCTCATTTGAGGGTTCTAAAACCCACAAATTCACGTATATGAGGGTACTGTCCGTAGGACATAGTTAGGAAAAAGAATAAAATACAGCTGAAAGGTAGAGCTGTGAATAGTAACT
Organism: Trachelipus rathkii; assembly: GCA_015478945.1. Taxonomy (NCBI): domain Eukaryota; kingdom Metazoa; phylum Arthropoda; class Malacostraca; order Isopoda; family Trachelipodidae; genus Trachelipus; species Trachelipus rathkii. Next base: position 9,929 of record JABUQX010065003.1, read on the forward strand.
CTTCAACTGTGTAACTATTTCAACTAACGCCCGGCATTCAGTGTTTTGATTCCTTTGCTATTTTTGTGATCACCTACCCTTTTTCTTCAGGAAAAATGTACTCTCAGATACCGTGACATGGGTTGTCTTTTATTACCAGACTAAACTGGAAGGTCCTTTAATATAGGTAATCGTTTATGAAAAATCCTAACTGAGAAGCGAGAGTAGCGCAATATTTAATAACTTTTAACTGTGTAACTATTTCCCTGACTGACGATTATTATTTTTCACTCTCCCTTTGCGAATTTAGCCTGCTACTTACCTGCCTATCTCAGGAAACAGTACCAATCAACAATACCGTGGAATTTGTTGTTTTTTAAATACCAGAGACTAGGGGGTCCAGAATAAAGGAAGATGAAAAAAAAAACCTAACTGAAATTAGAGTAAGCGAGTTTTTTTTCCGAGGGAAACATTATTTATCGAAGAAAATTGAATTTTAATGAGACTAAACTATCAAAAAAACATATATATAGAGTATAAAAATAAATTAAACTTTTAAAAATAAAATCTTAAGGTACCCTCTCCCTACGGTTCGTTCGGGGCACGACATAACGTTACTCTTTTTACTTCTCCCAGGAGGTGGTCGCAGAGACAATAAATTTTTTCGTTTCTATCTTTAAGCGAAGTGCTTTTTTTTGCGCGAGTGGGTAAAATTATTTACCCTTCGAGAGCCATTTGAATTTATATGGGAGACTAAACTCTTACTAATAGATTACATAATATAATGATAGCTAATTTAACACAATGTATATATTAAGCAGATGAATAACCTAGAGATATCAAATGCTTTATGCAGAGGTGGATGTCCTCCACTGCGATTGTCAGAGCTAAAGAGATCCTCATGTGGAACTTGTAGCCGATAATGAGACTTGTAACAGTTTCATTTCCTCACTCTGTATTCTAGCGGATGATGTGTTGAGGTGCATTTAAATACATACTGTGTATTCAGTTATTCTTACATTATCGACGTATGTTTGTCGAGGGGTAAAAATTACTATATGTCTCAGTTATTTATTTGTATCTCGGAGAGGACCTTCCTTATTAGTAAGATTAATTAGATAATAAAAACTTAACATTCACGTATCTGAGGCGTTGATCGTATAGATTACTAAGATATTGCTCTTTGATAGAGAATTATGTAGATGTAATATGTCTACCTCCTCGAGTGCATGTTAAAGTTCAAACATTCGAGAGTATGTTTGATGTAAGCAGTAAAGATTATTATGTATCCACTCATGCACGTTGAATAAAAGTAGTTACTTAAGTCTATGATTTTTTGATACTATCTATCTTTTCGATGATGGGCATTTTTACTCTTTGAGCGCGTGGTTAGCGTTATAAGGAGTGTGGACTCTCTCTGATTAGTATTGTTTTACATATGAGTGTGTATAATTCCGAGTGAATATTACAGGCGATAGAGATTACACGTTAGTCTCTTTAGTACAGTTATTTTCCTGTAACGTAGAGTTGGCAAGGTGGTAGACCGAATCAACTAAAATGTGCATATAGTTGATGTGGAAACGTATAATAAAGATATATAACTGGTTAGTATTCCACTTTTGTGAAGAGTATGGAGTTATGCGAGTACTCGATAAGTATATAAACATATGGTATCGCTGAAAACATTTTTAGTTAAACTATACAATAATGCCTAACCAACTAATTATTAAGTGTTTTAACTACGATATACATTTACCTACCTAGCTAGTTTTTTATTAATAATATGAACAGAGATACGACTTGAAAAATACGTAAAGAATAGGCTGTTTAATTCAAGCAGGTATTTTACTTGGTCTGTGCAAGTAGAGTTATTATGATGAACTATCTTACTTAAGCGTAGTGAAATAAACCATTGATAATAGCTCTGCGTGAGAACGATAATTTATATATGACTAGACATATTGTTATAAAAATTTATCGTCTTAAGTGTATTGTTCTTAAGTTTTGCTGTTTTACATTTATTATTTTTCATATTATGTATTTCCAGTTCATTGATATCTACCTACACGATAATATCTTTTTACAATGCTGACCAAATCTTGCTTATCAGTTTAGTTACGTGAGGGTTTAAAACCCACACCTTATTGGCTATAGTATGATATATATATCACTCACGCAGTTGATGGTAAATGTTTATTAAAATCTGCTTTACGATAGTTGAATGTAGAGAAAGATCTGATTGGATTAGTGCTTACAGATATAAAAATCGTGCGAATGAGGAGATTTCTGCGTATAGTTCGTATGCTCATTTTGTCTTTGAGTTCTCTTTCACTGATGCTAGAGGAAATAAGTTAGAAGCGGTAGAACTATTTTGTATATATGTGTGTATCCATGACCCTTACCCATTGTTTCAGTATAGATGGTGTGGATTTGTCTTTATTGCTTGTATGAGTTGGGTAATAGTAGTTCTATAGCTCTACCGTGATGTATGGATTAATAAGAAACATCATATCTTTCATCTGTATAACATGTAAAGAGGACTTTTGTTCTTCACGCTGAAAATTATAGAGATGAGATATTGCTAAGCAGGCTAACATATCCGTATCATGAGTAAGAGCGAATGGGTGTGTAAATTTTGATCTATAAATATGATTGATTGGAATCCGTATGGGGTAAATAGTTATCAAGTGATTGCAGAAAATTAATCGAGCTAGAATTTATGTTTTACACAACAGATATCTATAGGGTTTATGCGCTATCTTTTCGTCATGCTAACTAGACATTAGTCTAATCTTTCCCTCTTATTCCTGCGCGCCATGTTTATAGGGTAGTCCTATCTTGTACCTTACCATTCTGTTCATGCTTATTGAAACAAGCTCGCTCATAGGATAATGCGTGTTAAAGGTTTTATGTCGTTGTAGGAGTGTATTTTATTCTATATAAAGAGTCTCAATGGGGATGTAGGCTCCATAGATTATAAGCGTCTATATTAAATGATAGAAACCTAATTAGCTCATACACTCGAAGGTGGGTAAATGTATATATTCAGCCTTTAACTATTAGTAGTTGAATTGTTTATTGTACTCAAAGACATCACTTGCGATACAATTTAGTTTGATTTATCGTATATTTCCTTTGCTCACTCAATAATGACTACTTACCTGTCTTCCAGGAAAATGTTATGCACTCAGTGAATACCCAGTGAATGAGGTTTTCTATATTATATTCTAACCTAGATTCCAGAAAATTGGGAGCAGGAGGGGATGTGGTGTTAGCACGAGTATGACTGGCTAGGAAGGATGAGGGACTATAAATTTTCACCTAGACTTTAAATACCGTAGAGTTTTTAGGCAGGTGTCAAATGGTTAAATACTTTTAACTCGGTGTTAGCAAATTTTTCTAGATTAACACAATTATACCGGACTTAATGCAATCTACTATAGCATCTCATGTATTTGACTATCGCCTTGTGCAGAGAGGTGTAGGAATAGTGCTGTGTTTTGATCTCTCATGCTGATTTCTTTTACCATGTATTTAAAGTACCGATCAGTATTAGGTCACGTGACGTTTGTTATCAAGTGTTTTTTTTAAATACCAGAATATTGGTACGCGTTAATTCCACAAGTAAGATCAAAGGATAGGATGACAAAAAAAGATGGCTACAGAAAATGTGAGAGGAGTTGTGAGAAATAGTTGAGATCTTGATTTCGTTGCGAGAGACTGGTTGTAAACTGCACTTATTTTTCGCCTAGCGGTATGAGCATAACAAATAATTTTTGAGCACTTATCAACCTTCTTTCTGAGGTATATAAGACTTTTGAACACGCCTTAATCAATAGATCAATAGATCACTAGATGGTCAGGATGGACCGGTCCCTCGGACTATGTCTAGAAATAGCATATTTACACTCTACTAGAGACTCTATTAAATTGGTTAATTGTAAAACTCGTTCAAAATAAACTTAGATAAACAAAGGGAATGTTGACTCCTTTTAGAATAAATAGATACAATAGATCGGCCGATGATATGGAGTGCGAGAAAGAATGGGAGGTCCTTAGACATAGAATAGTAATTTGAGAGTGAAATTCCCTCCCCAATCGAGCTACATTAGGCGCGTCTTAAAGATATATAAAACACAAGAATTATTACATAACTCTCACAGATAACAATAGAACTAAATAATACGCGGTATAAGCTAATATATTCTTTTCACACTATATCTATATTTTATCTTATAATTTTCTTATTTCTGCACTTTTATATCTCAGAGTGGAGATAAGGTTGTGCTGATCATGTGTGATTCTCAAGCGAGTATGGTTTGTGGGAGTCATTGGATGACCCAGCCTTATTGTGGAGTTGTTGTTTATCGAGATATTTTAACCCTCTGAAAAAAAGATTTTGACGAGTTATTATGAAATTCTGAATAAAAATTCGATGAGTTTCTAGGCGCGAGCTTCCTACGTCAATTTTAATGTTGAGAGGGGGTGGCGCTCCCCTCTTCTCCCGGGAGAAAAAAGCTAACGTGGTATCTATACTTTCGTATAGAGCCCACTGTAGGTTACGCGAGTGAGACAGCATTAATAGAGCCTGCGTCTGACCCCTTAACATTAATTTCTTTAAAGCTTACTATCATTTAGAAGCGCTATTGAGTTATCTTCTTGAGGTAGTGAGCTGGGTCTTAGTATATTCACAGTTGGTAGTCCTAAACTCGTGTGTAATTCGAAGAACCGAGCTCTACGGCCTGCGCTGCGAATAGATCAAAGTCGGAGTTGTCGTAGAAGAGATAAAACAATCGAGACTCGAAGACATATAAATGTAATATCGTTTATATAACATATCGAACTCAGATTTATATACGCCCCTTATATCGGTGATGAGTATGATTCAAATCGATTAGTAGATAAATATTTAGAAATAAAAAATAACAAGTACTATGTTTTGAGTTAAGTATATACGTACCGTCGCGCAGCGCTCATCAGACTTTCTTATATAACAATTTGACGGGTCATAGAGACAGTAATCTCGTCTCCGAGAGATTACGAATACTTATCTAATAGCGGTGCTCCGACCACTAATCTCTCCCTGCGAGAGTCTAGGCACTACATCTCAGATATATGAGCAAAGTACCAAACTTTAGGAGCTCTTCTCGGAAGCCGTCGGCGCGTAGAGAGAGATAACGCTCTCGGGGTTGTAGAGCCGAACTCCGTATAATTTTTACATCTCGAGCACAAATTATGCATAGAGTCAAGTATACACTCAGGCTGATTACGATGATATATTATTTCCCTATATTTTATATAGTTTATTTTTATTCTTACAACTCTTAATATAAAGCATACATTCTCTTTGATTTTATGGATTTGTAATTTTGTATGAGAGAAGGGTGTAAGTAACTCTAATCATCCGAAGAAAATTGAGGAGCCTCACTACATATTATTATTCTATATAGCTTTTAATTTGAGATTTATATTTTATAGCATATCTATAATAATAATGAATAATTAAATATTTAAGATATCTTTATAAAAAAGAAAATACGAAGAATATAAAAAAATAAATATCCAATATGTTAATAACTGATATATAATCAATTTACTTTACTACACAGACTTAGATTCCGTAATTATTATTTTTTATTTTTGATTTCTCATCTAGTGAGAAAAAAATAACTCGCTTAAAGGAACCAAAATGTTTATTATTTTAGCTCCATCTTCCCGTAATAAAGATCATATATGAGATAAACGTTTATTATTTCGTGCCCTAGTAAGCTGAGAACGTCATGAGGTTTGCTCTATAATAAATTTTTATATAACTAGATATAATTTATTATATTATACAGTGTACTTATAATAATATTTATATATTAGTGGTCGGTGTTCATATCATAGTCTTTTTGTAGTGAGGCTCTGTACGTGCGCTCGCGTCAATGAACTACACTTATTGTCTATTGCCGATGTAAATCTAGAGTGGTCTGTGATATTTGGTTTCGTCTACCATCACTCACGCAACAAAGATTTATATAATAATATTGACTCAATCTGAAAAAACGTCTTAGCCCTATCTTGATATATAATAACCATTTTTATGCAATACTTCTGACAAATCCTCACCATTACTTCGGCAAATTAAGCGGTACTAATTCGAGAATCACAGGAGAATTAATATACTCTAAAAACATACTAGGTATATCAATTAATCCATATATCACAATAGCACGGTACTTATTACTCCCAGAAATACAAAAATATTGTATTGTAACAATGGTGCTTAGAAAAGGGGGGGGATAGGTGTAAATATCACCAATATCTAATGATTCTTATGTATTAGGTAGTGATCGTATTCCATCATGGCAGCACGCCGATCCATTAGGAATCGTTTCAAAGCAATGTGTTGGCCGGAGTCTGATGAAATACATGCGTTATAAGCATCTCAGCGCACGAGTCGAGATGGCTCAATCTTTATCAATAGTTGCAAGTTCTCTGTGTGAGTCCCCAGGTGCGATTGCCTCTTTCTCTATAGGTCGTCGCGGAGTGCCGGCTACCGAGCCCGCCCACTGTATATACTCCTACTACTTATTAGAATCAGTTATCGCTTATGAAACTTGAGATGAAGCCGAATTATGCTTACATACATATATATAAGAAGCGTTGTCACCTCATAATTGAAACAGCACAGAAATATCAGGAACTCTGGGGAAATAACACTCATATATATCTTTTTGCTAAGTAGTATATTGCTGTGAATCTTGAGGGTTGATATTATACACCAAATAAAAGATATACTACTCTCTCACAAATCATACCGTATAGGGGTCGATGTAGGTGACTTCTGGACGTTCGGGTAAATTATATACTACACGAGAATTATCATTTTGAGGTAGATATTGATTACTACCTCTTAGCTTGACTCACCTACGTTATATATACATATAATAGGTTATTGATCATGAAAGGGTAAAATAGTACCCTTATCTAAATAATCAAGTTCTATAAATGTTAGAAGCGGCTTGTACTCCAACGGTTGTAAAAAGTCGCGTGCTAGGACATAATAGCTGTCAAATTTATCAATATAACTTTTACGTGAGAATATCCCTATCAAAACATAATATGAGCTAAATCAACTACAGCTCGGACTTTATAAGCTCCAGAAACAATAAACATGGTATATTGATATAATACAGGTAGTGCTTTAGAATAAATCTGAGGGGGTGATTATGTGGTTAAAGGTATTATAATATATATCTAATACTATCGAGTATATTCCTGTTAGGAGTGAATACGTATTCACGTGAGTCATCAGAAACTTCAAAAGATCTTTGACGGAGACCAGACCGGGAAGAAAGCTTGTGGGATGGGTATTTTGCAATAATATCAGGTATATGATATATTATTAAATTTTATCATTTTTTAGTTGTTTTTTTGGTGATGGGACGTCACTCACTACCCTTAGATAGTAAATCCTATAGGTGCTTGTGATAGATACGATTGTGGTGTGATGTATAGGTTCGTGATGTGTGTAGTAGCTGTACGTAGTATGTATTTGATAGGTATGAGTGGCAGTTGGTATATGAGGTGTGTTTGGATAAGAGTGTGTTGAGTGGTACTGTGTGTGTTCGGTGCTATAGCGTAGTCGTGTGCTGTGGTTGTTTTTGTCACTATAGTAGTTGTGCTGTTTCATTATGCGCGCGAGCGATATTATCTGGTTATCTCCGAGAGTATCAATAATCCATTAGTATATTTCTTTGTATCGGTAAAACCACTTCAAGAGAGAGCAGAATAAAGGAACGTAAGACAAGGACAAGGTCACTGAAAAACGATGGTAAGAAAGAGAGTACAAGAGATAAGAAATATAATAATTTTTGGAATTGAAATTTTCCCTTCGGAATCTGTTCTTGATGTTATAAGACGGGTAGCTCGAGCAAAAGCAACAACTTATATATATATAATAAAACGCATGTTGGTGCGTTTCTATAAACCGCAACGGTTGAAAATCCGCGCTCGGCAAATAGCGGCATAATTACGAGATCATTCGAGAATATACCTCAAATAACAATTACTTATGGAATATACAATACTAACCTATATATATAGAGAGAGCTTCTGAGGTCTATTTAAAGTAACATTCACATCCGCCAAATGTTATTGACATACTGTGAGTTCTAGCGTTTATAAAAGGGGTCGTGGGTTAAGGTAATAATACTATTACTAAAATCTTGATAGGATGATTAGGTAATCGATTACCGTCGTAATACCATACATGAGGAATCGTGAGATACTTACAGTATCCGTATGTCTAGTATTTACTGCACTAATCGATTATAATTATCGATATATCGCACTAGAATTAGTCTTAAAATAAAAGGGGCGTGAGGTAGTAACTAAACTGTTAAAGTATAAAGGAATAACTCAATCTATCTCCCATTCTAATATAACGCCACTTACTCGAATAATACCTCATACCTTATCAATCATAGGTTATATAGAGTATGGCCTTAAATTATTATTTATGTGTTTTATTAATTATTATCATTGATCAGTAGATATAGAATGCTTTGAAAATGCTATAGTAATATAAGGGGTATATATAGTATATAGTAGTGGGATCAGCGGTGAGCGTCATAACTTGCGAGGAAGGAAGACTATCCTAGCACCTATAAATAAGTAACATGAGCGCGGAGACCCACTCGATTCTTCATTCGCCATGACATATATACCTCAGATCTTTGAACGAGCTATGCGACTTCTTTACCTGCCCTGTACAGACCTTCTTTCTCGAGAGCTCACGCTGTAAATTTTTTATATCTCACTGACCTTAGTAGCTTACTCATGAGCACTATGACCTTATTTTTACAGAGTGACCACGCTTGTGAATCTTCCATCGGGTCATTTTTCGTGAGACTCACCGCAACCATTAGCGCATGATGGCGACTCCACCTACTTAATTTTATTATGGGCACACGTTATGGAGATTATATGGTACACTACCTTACTATTTTTAGGTGCGGCTCTTTTTCTGTAAGAGATATGGTCCGACGCGTAAAAGGCCTAGCCGCTATAAAGCGAGGCCGAGAGAGAGAGTGTGTTATTTCGTACCAGGCAATTTTGCACTCTATGTTCCCAGGAACTTAATTTCTCCGTTATCCCGCGCACCCCATGCATAGGGTCACTTTTTATTGACTCCGCACGAGCAGGATATTAAATTCTTATGAGTTACTCACTTCCTTTATAGGTGTTATAGCTACTTTATATGATCTCTTAACCTTGTTACCTCGAATCCGCCGTACACCACTAGTGTGCGAATAACGTGAGTGAGCAAGCCAGCCTAGCGGTTTTGACATGCACGCGTTCCCGCCGGCGCGTTTCCTATCCCAACTATATACCTGAACCGTAGGTTCAACTAATCGTATATACGCCTTAAATATTCCATCTACCAGTCCTTGTGTCACCGAGCCATGATCCCTATGAGCTCACTCACAGCATCTGCATCACATCACCACACACAGCCCCTATCACAGCCACACACACACAACAGCACAATCCACACACACATCAACAACACACACACACATCAATTAAATCAACACAACAAATCTATCGTACGATCCCACGTGGTCTAAGACTTTATAACGAATTTTCATTATGTATCTTTACACCTACCTTACCTCAATAACTCAAGCTTATCGTCTTTATATATGTATATCAGAGTTCCTCACTATCTGAGGTCATCAATTCACAATAAGAACTCGTATACACCTCTTCACACTCACATCCAAGGCAAATCTCTTGACTCACTTATAAACGCACACGTCCAGCGCTACGATTTAGTAGAAATATAATAATTTAATATTTCCTAGGCATAAGATACGCTGTAATACCGTCAAATGATCTCACAAGTTAAATAATATACATTATAATAATAATTAATTAAATTATAATAAATTTTTAATATCACTAATATAAGTAGCAATATTATTGTGATGATATGATAATAATATAACTAAAATTAAACATAGCTATCTCATTAATAAATCGTAGAATCATAATTAATTTTAAATTATCGATTATTTCTAATAATATAATATATTGTATCTATATCCTTATCAGTTATTGAGGCGAAGTTCTTCATGATGGTTGTAAATAACATATAATATTAAATAATCAGTCTTTTAGCATGTATATCAATATATTAATATATATATATATATTAATATATATATATACTTATATATATATTATAATATATATAATTATAATTTTGGTAAAACTTTATAATATACTCAATAATATACTATATATTTTATATATTGATTTATCATATTTATATATATATATATTAGTATATAATGATATATTATATATAATATATACATATATATACATGTTTATTATATAATTATATATAATACTTATATATTTATATATATTAATATTAATATTATAATGCTATACACTTTTTAATTAAACCTCTACTATTGAACCACAGTATATAATAGTAAGATATATATGAATAATATATATTTATATAATAGTATTATAAATATATATATATATATAGATGAGTAATAATATATTATCGTCATAGATAGTATTATGAGAAGAAGATTATATGTTTATATATTGTTATCTTTTAGGGGTAGGTTAGTATACATGCCTTAGATAAGTTATTTATATTTATTTTTTTTTATTATAATATTATTTTTCTAATTTTGTTTAATTTTATAATTGTTATTGTTATTTATATTATATGAATTATTAATTTATATATTAACTTAATATATTATGACTAATTTCATGTATTATTGATGTTCATGTATATATATTTGATTACTTTTTTTTAATTGACACTTATATAATATAAATATATATAATTGTATATTTATGCATATATTATTTATATACTATATATCTTCTTATATATATATGATATATATATATATATTAGTATATATTATATATATATTATTTATTACATTATATGTATCTATACTATAATCACAATCTAATTATATATAGTATATATACAGTACATTTTCAGTGATTAAATTTTATATTTTGTTACATGTGCTTCATAGATTATTTTTGGGTTTATCTTTTTTTAATATGCATGCATTTTCTGGTGAATTCGTTTTTGAGATAAAAAAAATTGTTGTGAATTATCCCGTTTCACGTAGTGACTGAACTTGTAAGTTTTATTTTATTTACAATTTTTTATCTATCTATCTATCTATCTATCTATCTATCTATCTATCTATCTATCTATCTATCTATCTATCTATCTATCTATCTATCTATCTATCTATCTATCTATCTATCTATCTATCTATCTATCTATTTATCTGATCTATAACTATCTATCTATCTATCTAGTCTATCTATCCTATCTATCTATCATATCTATCATCTATCTACTTCTATCTATCTATTTCTGTCTGTCTATCTATCTATCTATGCTATCTATCTATCTATCTATCTATCTATCTATCTATCTATCTATCTATCTTTTTACTGTATATATCTATCTATCTGTCTATCTCTCTATCTATCTCTCTATCTCTATCTATTTTTCTATCTGTCTATATATCTACATATCTATCTATCAATCTATCAATCTATCAATCTATGTACTGTATATATCTATCTATCTACCTATCTATCTATCTATCTATCTATCTATCTATCTATCTATCTATCTATCTATCTATCTATCTATCTATCTATCTATCTATCTATCTATAATATAATAATATATATATATATATAATATATATAGTATATATATATATATATATATATATATATATATATAATATATATATATATATATATATATATATATATACTATATATATGAGTATATATATATATATATTATCATGTTGCAGATTATATATATATATATATCGTATATAATATATACATATATAGAGAGAAGAGAGAGAGAGAGAGAGAGAGAGAGTATTATATATGGCTCAGGCCACAGCTCTCCCGAAGGCATCATGAATGTAACTAAAAAAAACTATAACAGGTACAAAAAAAAATAAATAACGTTTTTGATTTTTAGGAAGTAATTTCATCGAAGAAACTTAAAAAAAATTATTTTATTCTAAAATTAATAATAACTTCTTATTAATACAAGCCGAAGCTTGCTCCTTACGGAGCAACTTCGCCTTGAGCTTATTTTTTTAAAAATTCATATTCTACAGAGTCAGAGACCGTACTGCAGCTAACGAAAACGACTCACACTTTATTTTCTATATACTATTAATTTTCCATCTGCTTTTTTTGGTCTTCACTCATAACTCTGTTCCTGGCCATAATAATCTCCAGTTTCATAATCACTTATTTTGGGCAATTTTTCTGCCGGTAAAACCACGGCGAACGTAGCGAGCGTCAGCGAGGAGAGTGAGCTCACCGGCATTATCATTGCCCTCCTTTTTGGCCCTTTTTCATCCTGGCGAACGTAGCGAGCGAAGCAAGCGAAGTGAGCCAGTTGCGAGTGCGCAGCACTCGCTCGAAGGCAAGCCCTAACGCTGCGTTAGGAAGGGCGTAGCGACGTTGCCTTGTTTTTTTTTATTCTTTTTTTAATTTTTGCAGGGTTAACAAATTCTCCGATTAATAAAATGAAGGATACTTTATTTTCGTGTACTTTCTGTTATAACCCGTTTTTTAGTTACAATGCCTGGCTTTTTCGAGGATGCTGAAATAGGGCTCATAACAAATTCCCACTTTACTGGTCCACATATTAAAAAATATTAATGATAGAGTGTTAAAATGTTGCATTCCTAAGGTATTTTGTTCTATTATTGTGCTATGTACCCCGTTGTGCCAAAAAATTTATTGAAGCACAGTGTGTTGCCCAAACTTAGGCAAAAGGCAAAAAAATTCCCCCCCCCCAAAAAAAAATTCAATCATTATAAAATTTTAAGAAATAATCATTGGCGGTCTTATAAAGACTGTTGATGAAAGCATCATTGTTTTTTAAAAAAGGGGAGAAAAAAAAATCTTTCCTGAATTTCCTTTCAAGCAATCCCGAAAAGGCCAGCATGTACACTAAAAAACTATAACAGGTACACCAAAAATAAATATCATTTTTATTAATCAGGAGAGACATTTTTACCCCGGAATTAAAAAAAATCAAAAATCTAACGTTTTTATTTAAAACCATAATTTGTTTCTAGTTTTTTAAAATACAGAATTATAAATCAAAGATGTGGCTTACTCCCGAGTGAGACGGAAAGTTGCAAATCGTTGATTTTTTCCATTTTTCTAATAACTCCCACGGGTAAATTAAGAACCGTAGAGAGATTCGGGGTTTCTCTGCCTACCGGGGACGGACCTGGGGGGGGAATAATTTTTTCCTATTTTTGCGTAAATAAAGCAGTATTATGCAACTTTGTTCTCGTCGAACAATGCCGCTTTTGAAGTTCATTCATCAATTATTATTTTCCACTAATAATAATAAACGTTATTAAATAAATACAAGCCGAATGCTTGCTCCTTACGGAGCAACTTCGCCTTGAGCGCGTGCTAACGCACGCGCAGGGGCTCGCCGATCAAAACCCGGGCAAATTTGACGTTGGATATAAAGGAGCGTGAGATTGCGTCACGGAAAAATAGCATGTTTTAAAATTAAATAGTTATATATATATTACAGTCCAATGAGGATTGTGTTTTTTAAGTTTCTTCGATGAAAGTACTCTTCCTAAAATCAAAAACGTTATTATTTTCGGTACCTGTTTAATAGTTTTTTACGTTAAATGCCTGGCACTTTTCGGGATGCTCTTTTTGGATTTTAGGAAGTAATTTCATCGCAGAAACTTAAATAAAATTATTTTATTCTAATATTTATTATAACTTCTTATTAATATTTAGTGAATAATCTCAGTGCATGCTCTAATTGAACTTCAATAGCTGCATTGTCTGAAAGAAAAAGTTGCCAAACCAATACTGGCTATTATTTAACGCAAAATAAGAAAAAAATTATTTTTCTTTTTATATCCTTTTAGGGGGTTCGAGCCAACGGAGGGACAGAGGGGGGACGAAGCCCCCCCCCCTCGTCCCCGGTAGGCGAGAACCGCGCGACTCTCCTTCTATCGTATCTTCGTTTACCCGTGGGCATCCTTCTTATATGGAAAAAGACAGAAATCAACATTTGGCAACTTTCCCTCTCACTCGGGAGTAAGAATATGAATCTGTTCAAGATTTATCAAAAAATGTAATTTTTTTCAACAATTATTTTAAAAGCGTTATTTTTTTTTTTTTTTTTTTTTCCGGGGTAAAAATGTTTCTTCTGATTATATAAAATGATTTTTATTTTCGTGTACCTGTTATAGTTTTTTAGTTACATGCCTGACCTTTTCGGGATGCTGAAATATGGCTCATTTAACAAATTCCCAAATTTATTGGTCCACATATTAAAAAATATTAATGATAGAGTGTTGAAATGTTGCATCCTTAAGGAAATTTTGTTCCATTTATTTCAAAAAACCTAGTTTTAAAGAGATCTGAAAGGTAATTGAGGCACAGTGTGTGCCCAAAGTTAGGCAAAAAGGCAAAAATCCCCCCCCCCCAAAAAAAAAAAATTTCCATCATTAATAAAATTTTAAGAATAATCATTGTGGCTTCCAATGTTGGTATGCTAGCATCATTGATAGTGGAGAAGCTGTAAATAAGTCAGAATTTATTGAAGCAATCCCGAAAAGGCCAGGCATGTAAGTAAAAAACTATAACAGGTACACGAAAATAAATATCATTTTATTAATCAGGAGACATTTTTACCCCGGAAATTAAAAAAAAATTAAAAAATAACGCTTTTTAAAAAATTAAAATTGTTAATAAAAGTTGAAAAAATTACATTTTTTTTTATAAATCAAAGATGTGGCTTTCTCCCGAGTGAGACGGAAAGTTGCCAAATGTTGACTTTTTTCTTTTTTCACTAAAGAATATCCCACGGGTAAACAAGAACGATAGAGAGAGTCGGGGTTTTTCGGCCTACCAGGGGACGATGGGGGGGGGGAAATAATATTTTCTTATTTTGCGTAAATAAAGCAGTATTTGGCAACTTTTTCTCTCGAGACAATGCAGCTTTGAAGGTCATTTAGAGCATACACTGAAGATTTTCACTAATATTAATAAGAAGTTATTAATAAATATTAGAATAAAATAATTTTTTTTTAAAGTTTCTTCGATGAAATTACTTCCTAAAATCAAAATCGTTATTTATTTTCGTGTACCTGTTATAGTTTTTTAGTTAAATGCCTGGCCTTTTCGGGATGCCTTTTTATTTTAGGAAGTAATTTCATCGAAGAAACTTAAAAAAAAAATTATTTTATTCTAATATTTATTAATAACTTCTTATTAATATTAGTGAAAATCTTCAGTGCATGCTCTAATTGACCTTCAAAGCTGCATTGTCTCGAGAGAAAAGTTGCCAAATACTGCTTTATTTAAAAAAAAAGAAAAACATATTTTTTTTCTTTTGTCATATCCTTTTTAGGGGGTTCGAGCATACCGGAGGACAGAGGGGGGAACGAAGTCCTCCCCATCGTCCCCCGGTAGCCGAGAAACCCCGACTCTCTCTATCGTTCTTGTTTAAACGTGGGATATTCTTTAGTGAAAAAAGAAAAAAAATCAACATTTGGCAACTTTCCGTCTCACTCGGGAGTAAGTCACATCTTTGATTTATCAAAAAATTTAATTTTTTTCAACAATTATTAACAATTTTAATTTTTTATAAAGCGTTATTTTTTTTATTTTTTTTTTAATTTCCGGGGTAAAAATGTCTCCTGATTAATAAAATGATATTTATTTTCGTGTACCTGTAATAGTTTTTTAGTTACATGCCTGGCCTTTTCGGGATGCTGAAATATGGCTCATTTAACAAATTCCCAACTTTAATGGTCCACATATTAAAAAATATTAATGATAGAGTGTTGAAATATTGCATCCCTAGCTATTTTGTTCCATTTATTTCAAAAAACCTAGTTTCAAAGAGATCTGAAAGGTAATTGAGGCACAGTGTGTGCCCAAACTTAGGCAAAAAGGCAAAAATCCCCCCCCAAAAAAATTTTTTTCAATCATTAATAAAATTTTAAGAATAACCATTGTGGCTTCCAATGCTTGGTATGCTAAGCAATCATTTAGTGGAGGAACTTGTAATAATTCAGAGATTTATTGAAGCAATCCCGAAAAGGCCAGGCATGTAACTAAAAAACTATAACAGGTACACGAAAATAAATATCATTTTATTAATCAAGGAGATTATATTATATATTATAATATATATACTATATATATATATATATATTTATATATATCTCTATATATATATATATATATATATCTATAATATATATATAATATATATTCGAATATAATCTATATATATATATTTATTAGTATATATATACCTAATAGAAGTGACTACCGACATTCTTTACAAAAAACAACCGGGCAAACTAACGTTTTTAGAAGCCAAAAAAAGCTACACAGTTTGGTGTTTATAGTTTCAAAATTAGCTGATAATCCCGAATTTGATGTCCATTTTTTAGTAGAGGAACTAGAAATGGGGTCCAGAAGTGTAATATAGTTGAGATGACTGATTCAAAAAAGATTTATAAACTATTTTGCAAGAAAAAAACACTAAGTATAAATTTTACACGTTTTTTGCGAGTTTCCATCAAGAAAATTTCAAGCAAGGACACAACAAGGAATTTTGCAACGGGCAAGTGTAGTGGTAATTGTAAGTTAAAGGTTTAAGATCAGTGTTCGAGAAATTCAAGAATCGTTAAAATTTTTTAAATGAAACTGAAATACAATTATGAAAATGTTCAAAACTTTCGCGTCACCCCTGAGGGGAAGCTGCGCCACCCAAATGTGACGCGTCACACAGTTTGAGAACCAATGGTTAAGTAACATGTTTATTATAATTTTAGTATTTTTTAATATATTTAATTTGTATTTGTATGTATTTTTCTGTATTTGTTTGTAAGAGTTAGAAAATTTTTATAATATTTTGTTAGAAAAATTAGGTAGGGAGTTATCAGTTAACAGAATAGCGAAAAGTATTCTGCTAAGAAGTGATTGTGCAGGGGGACCCCTGCATAATTTTTTTTAAAGATTGGACTTAGGTTTTGTTAAAAAAATATAATTTTGTTTTTTTTCTGTAATTTTAAGTAGACTTAGCAGAATAGCGTTAGGTATTCTTGTAAGTGATTGTGCAGGGGGACCCCTGCATAATTTTTTTTTAGGTTGGACTTTGGTTTTTTCAAAAAAAAAATTCATTTTGGGTTTAATTTTGTTTTTACATTTTAATACAATAGAGCCATTTTTTTGATGTGATAATCAAAATTGACGTATCATCAGCAATAATTGCTGAGGATACGTCAATTTACTTTTGTTATTTATTTTTATCTCGAAAATAAAGAGCGTACAAGAAAACTAATAAAATATATCATATAATATGATATATATGATATATATTATATATATATTATTATATATATATATATATATATATAATATATATATATATATATTTGGTTTAATAATAAAGCGGAGGAGGTAGGGATCTATTTTGTTTTCCTTGGCTTCCATTTGTTATATGGTGGGGTTATGAAGACTTAGAGCTGGGGGTGGGGCCAAGCCATAATGTTAGATGATGGAGAATGGAGGTGGAGTGGAGGGTGCCTTACATATTATAATGCGGATGATTTGGTTTTGTGTGGTGAATATGAGGAGAGTTTGAAGAGGATTGGTAGAGAGATTTTGCAATGCGTGTAAAAGAGGGGTTGAAAAAGTAAACGTAGATTAGGGTAAGATTATGGTTGTGATGAGGACAGTCCTCGGTGTAAAGTTATGTTAGATGGTGAACCGCTGGACAAGGTGAGTTTAAATATTTTGAATATATGTTGGATGAAAAGGAACGTACTATGAAGATGTAGTAGGAAAGTTGTAAAGTGGAAGGAAGTGTAGCTGGTGCAATTAAATCGTTTTGATGTGAAAGGACTAAGTCTGGGTGTGCTAGGGTTCTTCCAATGAGGGTATCTTGTTAACCGCGTGTTTAATGTAAGTAGTGGGACCATGGTCCAGAAAAAAAGGTATAAGATGCTAAGTTCAATGTGTTCAAGATGGACAATCTTAGGGGCGTGTTAGGTGTGAATAGAAATTATAAAAATGAGGAGTGAAGGTATTAGAGAGTTGGTGGTGTGAAGAAGGGTTATATGAGAGAATATATGAAAGTACCTTATGAAAATGGTTTGGTCATGTGGAGAGGAAAGATGATAGCCGATTGGTTAAGCGGATGCATGGTGGTGAGTGTGTGCTGGGAATCACCAGGCTGGAGACAGAATAAAAAGTGATGACTCAGTAAAGGAATGTCTGCAGAAGAGAAATTTGCAAGTTTGGCGTTTGGCAGAGAAGAGAAGACAAGGTTGCACAGAAAGGAGAGAGGACGGGGTTGTTGTGAGGGTGCATGTTTGTGGCCTACCTGGGCCAGGGATGAACTCTACACTGCTGACGATTTGTCATAAGTGAGGTCCGTCGCGGTCCCAGGAAGCTCTGGGGTTGATTTTATGACTGCGACAAGTTCTCATTAATAGGTATACGTGGGGGTAGGTGAGGCCCCACCTGGACTTTCCTTTCGAACCTTGTTCATATGTTAATTTCTAATACTTTTCTTTTTCGATGCATGTCACGCAACATGTACCCCAGACTTGGGGAAAAAGGCAGAATTGATAGTACTATATATATATATATATATAATATATATATAATATATATATAATATAATATATAATATCTATATATTAGTATAATATAATATATATATTATATAGTATATCATATATATATAATATATATATATATATATAATATAAATATTATATATATATAATTATCAACAACAGCCTCTTATCCCTAAGACTTGGGGTAAGATGCGTAACATGACCCGAAAACAGAGTGGTAAATCGAAAAGAAAGCCCAGTCTTACCTCAGAATATATTCATCTAAAATCTGTCGCTGAAGTTTTTATATTACATTTTTATTATTATAAATACTTAATTGTTTTATTAAAAAAATTAGGATTTTAATGTTTTTTTTTATTTTGCAAAGAGGTCACTTTGTAGGGGATTAGCAAACTTTTGCAAATATGTTTTTCTTTTTTCAGCCATTGAAAACGCACCCTGGATAGAAAAACCTAGAAAACACACCTCAGAAATGGAGAACAACGTAGCTCCAATAATATCAGAGGTTCCCCCCTCATCTCCTAAACAGGCAGAGGTTATGATATCTTCCCCATCAACATCCGCAAGTTTTGGACATGAAAAAACAATTCCCATTGAAAATTTATTTACTGGTATATTTCACTTTAATTTTGCATTTAAATTTTATATAGGAAAGTATTATTTATGAATTACTTTATTTTAATTTGTTCACGCCACTAACTTATAATGATTTAAACGATTCCCATTGAAAATTTCTTTACTGGTATATTTCACTTTAATTTTGCATTTGAATTTTATATAGGAAAGTATTATTTATGAATTACTTTATTTTAATTTGTTCACGCCACTAACTTATAATGATTTGTTTACGCAGCTAACATATTTTTTTACATTTATAGACGCAAATAAGAAGAAAGAAGAATCATTCGTTAAGAAAGTAAGTTTTGTCACTTCACCCACACAAACTCCACCGAAAGAACTTCGGATTGCAAAAAAGGAAAAGTTTCCGAAGAGGGACTCATTATTTGAAAAAGTTATCTGTATTGAAAAGGATGATTCACTATTAACGTCCACAAAGAGTGGTAAGTGAAATGCAGAACATATTCATCTAAAATCTGTCGCTAAAGTTTTTATATTATTATTTTTATCTATATCCTTTTAAAAAAAACCGGAGGTTTTCCGTCCGAGATCTCACTACAATTTTTTCACACCGCCAAAAGTGCACAGAAATGGCCCTCAAGACACTGTTTTCTCGGGCGAGCGAAGCGAGCCTTATGTGCACGTGCGTAGCACGTGCTCAGTGGCAAGCCTTGCTCCGTAAGGAGCAAGCCTCGGCTTGTTATTATAAGAACTTAGTTGTTTTTTTAAAAAAATAGGATTTTATTGTTTTTTTTTTAATTTTTAGAATTTTTATTGATTTATTTTATACTTACCAAAATAACGATGGTTATTTTGCTAAGAAGTCATTTTGCAGGAGACTTTAATTCCCAAAATATTTTTATTAATCAAAACGTAGTGTTTTTTTTTAAAATTAGGAAATTATTGCTTTTTAGATTTTTTAGAACTTCATTGATTTATTCGTGGTTACTTATAAAAAAGCGATGGTCATTTTGCTAAGAAGTCATTTTGTAGGGACTCTATGTCCAAAAAATTTTTTTTAATATAAACTTAATCTATATCCTATTAATTTTAAACATGCATTTTCATGGACCCATCGCGCATCCATTTTGTGCAGATGATTTAGATGTCATATTTTTGCAGTATACTGTATTTTTATTTTACATTCTCTATTAACGCTTACGGGCACATTTTTTAATTTTGTATTCTAAATAAAAGTTGTCATTGTAAATATTTTTTTTCTTTTTTCAGCCATTGAAAACGCACCGAGGATAGAAAAACCTAAAGAAAACACATCAGAAAGAGAGAGCAACGAAGCTCCAATAATATCAGAGGTTTCCCCCTCATCTCCTAAACAGGCAGATGTTTTATCTTCCCCATCAACATCCGCAAGTGTTGGAAATGAAAAAATAATGCCTATTGAAAATTTCTTTACTGGTATATTTCACTTTAATTTTGCATTTGAATTTTATATAGGAAAGTATTATTTATGAATTACTTTATTTTAATTTGTTCACGCCACTAACTTATAATGATTTGTTTACGCAGCTTACATATTTTTTTTACATTTTTAGACGAAAATAAGAAGAAAGAAGAATCATTCGTTAAGAAAGTAAGTATTGGCACTTCACCCACACAAACTCCACCGAAAGGACTTCGGATTGCAAAAAAGAAAAAGTTTCCGAATAGGGAACTCATTATTTGAAAAAGTTATCTGTATTGAAAAGGATGATTCACTATTAACGTCCACAAAGAGTGGTAAGTGAAATGCAGAACATATTCATCTAAAATCTGTCGCTAAAGTTTTTCTATTATTATTTTTATTATAATAAAAACTTAGTTGTTTTTTTAAAAAAAATAGGATTTTATTGTTTTTTTTTTAATTTTTAGAATTTTTATTGATTTATTTTATACTTACCAAAATAACGATGGTTATTTTGCTAAGAAGTCATTTTGCAGGAGACTTTAATTCCCAAAAAAATTTTATTAATCAAAACGTAGTGTTTTTTTTAAAATTAGGAAATTATTGCTTTTTAGATATTTTAGAGCTTCATTGATTTATTCGTGGTTACTTATAAATAAGCGATGGTCATTTTGCTAAGAAGTCATTTTGTAGGGACTCTATGTCCAAAAAAATTTTTTTAATATAAACTTAATTTTTAATAAAATATATTTAGGATCGTATTGACTTTTTAGAATTTCATTAATTTAATTATAGGTACTTAGCAAAATAACGATGGTTATTTTGCAAAGAGGTCACTTTGTAGGGGATTCTATGTATCATCAAAATTTTGCAAATATTTTTTTCTTTTTTCAGCCATTGAAAACGCACCGAGGATAGAAAAACCTAAAGAAAACACATCAGAAAGAGAGAGCAACGAAGCTCCAATAATATCAGAGGTTTCCCCCTCATCTCCTAAACAGGCAGATGTTTTATCTTCCCCATCAACATCCGCAAGTGTTGGAAATGAAAAAACAATGCCTATTGAAAATTTCTTTACTGGTATATTTCACTTTAATTTTGCATTTGAATTTTATATAGGAAAGTATTATTTATGAATTACTTTATTTTAATTTGTTCACGCCACTAACTTATAATGATTTGTTTACG
>JABUQX010065004.1:2500-15000 GCA_015478945.1 Trachelipus rathkii
TTCAAAAAATATAAGTGTTACAATGTCTGCCCTCTGAAATTTATGCTTTGAGAAATATACTACTATAATACTATATATATATATATATATATATATATATATATAGTTCAATAAAATATATATATATTATATAATATATATATATATATTATATATCTATAAAGAAAATTTATTTTATATATAGTAGTAAGGAGAGGGAAACTGGCAGCAGGTCCGTTTATTATCACGTTAGTTTAAAACTTTTTGAGCTTTTTTACTAATTTTAAGCCATTTTTTTTACTAATTAATTGGCTACTTTTTTTAAACGTTTTGACACGGAAAAGTAACGGAAGCACGATGTCGTTAATCTGCTACCTAATTCCGCTAAATTAAGGCACTTTTTTAGTTTTTTAGCTACTTTTTTAAGCGTTTTGTCCATAATTCAGGTCAGATCCCCAACTCCGGAGGATTTGGGGATTTTTCCCATTGCCAGCCCTGCACGTCGAAGGGCAAAGACTTGAAAACCATTTGCGAAGGTTTTTGGAAATTCCAGTCATGCCATTGACTTTGAAATTTCCATCATTTCATTAAGATTTTGACGTTTTGATACGTCAAACTTAGGGGTTTTTAAGGTCGGTGAGAACCAAATTTAAGGTCTGGAAGACCGTTTTTGGAGGTTTAGCCTCCAAAGGGGGAGCGGAGCCCCCAAAGCGGGTTTTTGTTCCTAGAAGGTTTTACATGATCGGTAGATCATTTTTGATGATCCCAATCGATTAATCGTGATCGATTACCCCTAAATCGTGTTTAAATCGTCTTTCTACGTTGCTCTGGTTGGCAAGTTGTAGCACTGAAAGATGTATCGAGAAGAAAATAATTGTGACAATAATTACATTCGTTAATCGTGTAAGTAATAGGCCAGTCCCCGCGGCAACCCTTTTTCGATATGAAGAAATAGACGCTATCGCTTTCAAACGTTGGTATATATGTTCTATGTATGTGTTAAACTGATCATAGGTGAGTTTTGGTGACCGTAGGTCACCCCTAAGGGGGTGCTGCCCCTTAGCGCCAAGGTCAAGATTCGTTCTGAAGCCTGTTCAGGCTTAACGGTATGCGGAGTGAAAATTTGGAAATGTGGTTTAGATAACGCTAATCCTCGTCGGAGACGAGATTACGTTCTCTGCGTCCTCTGTAAGGAGGGGACCTGCCTTCCACATAAAAAATTAAATAAATGATCATAGAAAACTGAAACTTGGAGGCTGGGTTGAGGAGCGGAGTCGGAGTCGAAGTTGGAGTCGGAGTCGGAGACGGAAGGGGCGGAGTTGAATTCGGTTTCGGAGTCCAGGGACCCTGCCGGAGGAAGGTCCCCTCCTGAAAAAAGAAGAATTGCATGGAATGCAAAACACAGAGGAAGAAAGAAGAAGAAGGTAAAACGGAGGAAGGAAGGGGAAGGAGGAAGGAAGTAAGAATTGGTACCTTGGCACTTGTTGGCGGGACCGGTTTCGGTGTTTCAGTTAGTAATCATTCAATCTTAATAAATCAAGATCATTAATGTTTACATAACACTGCTTCTGTTTCTAACATGTTCGTATCCGTCAATTGCATTGCAATCTTGCAGTGAAACATATTCCATTTTCTAACTTGCATGACATTAACATTTCGTATTTTCAAATCTCACATCCATGTGACCTCATTACAAATAAAATTTTTGCAAAGTTGAAGCATACATATATTTTTCTTACTATTTTTTTTTTTTATAAGTTTTTATTTTACATTTATACTTTGTTTTAACTTTTTTATTTTTAATTTTTTTTTTTATTTTTATTTCAATTTATTTTCCTAACTTTATTTATTATAATTAAATTTAATTTATTTTATTTTTATTAAATTTACCAACTAACTTTATTTTTTGAAAGTTTTAATTTTACATTTAATTTGTTTAATTTGACTGTTTTTATGACTGTTATAGCCATAAAGTTTAGAACTTTATTTAAATTGGCATATTTTTTTTATTTTTTTTATTTTCTATTTTTTTTATTCATTTTTTCTTTATTAATTTTTGTTTTGTTTAACAATTTTTTATACTTTTTATTATTATTATTTATAACGTAAAAATTTACGTTTTTCATACCTAAATAGATCGGTAATCAAACCACCCCTCCCCTTCCACCATTCTATGATGTATATTTGATCTATTGATCTATGATTAAAGGTCAATTCGAGTATCCTTTTGGATAAAACTAACATAAAACAATTCTTTATACACTGATCAACGAATATATGCTAACCGTAACAAAGTTTCACATTAATAAAGCCTATTAGCATACTATCTAAATAGAAAAATAATGTACAAAGATCAAAATAAAGCACCTAAGGCCGAATAAACTGTTAACCTTCATACAAAGTTCCACACATAACACACCAAGTAAAGGAAACCTTACATTAACTGCGAACGTAGCCTATCTTTATCTTTTGAAGCATGTCGTCTAACCATATCAAATGATAAATTTTACATTAACACGAACAGTAGGCATTTAACAAAATTTAACACAACATTGGTTAATTATCATACTGACGATGAATATCTCTAGTAATAAGGTTCCACGATCATATAAGCTAACATGCATGAACATGAATTAATGAAAATCAATGTGCAAAACAAACCTGACAACCTTAAGCCCTAGATAAAATGGCGCTATCATTAACAAGCTCATACTTGGCTACAGTAAGTAACTAACATTATAGCATACAAAATACGTAACCTATTCACACTTTTTCAAGCAATTCTCTACATATCAGTGCTGATTTTACATTAACACCAGTAATATTTAACAAATTTATCATATGCCTGACGTAAACTATTGTAATGCACACTAATCATAATCAAGAGCTCTTACGATCAACACACTTTAAGACTCATTCGTTGGATCCGTTGTATCATCATCCAAGTTTTTATATCTACACATGAGGATTTTCAAATCAATACTTATTCAGCTAGGTAAGATTTTTTTTTCTTTAAATATATATATTTTCTCACTTAAAAAAAAGAACATGGTAAAGACTACTAATCAATATGTAATGTACACGTAAAGTAATTAAAACATCATTAATTAAAAGATAAAGGGAAAATGGATATATGCCCATAACTAAAAAAAATTATTCTTTTTCCAGAAACGTGTTGAATATACAATCATCCATTTGAGTAAAAACATCCTACGTGACGTCATCATCGCACCCTTTAAAATGGTATGTTGTTGTTGTTGTCGTGGATACAATATTTTTAATATGATGTTTATAGAAATACTAATTTAAACTAAATTAATTACTGGTGATATTATGACATAATATTGGTTTGAAAACTTGATTTAATGTGCTTACTTGTATCATCAAATAATAATAATGTCTTTTATTCCCAGGCTAGCTTCGATGATGAATGCTGGTAATAAGAAGAGAAAGACACTATATGACATGACATACGCACTCTTGTAGAGAACTTAAAAAGTCAATGAAAGCATACCTACGAAGTTAGAATTATTGAATGAAGAATTTTTTCCATGGACCAAGAGATCTTGGAAACATCGTTTGATGGTTGTGAGTGAAGTCATTGATGTTGTATTACAAACTTATGACTATGATAGGGCAACGCATAGGGTTGGGTACAACTTCACTTTTGCGATGTAGTCAGTCCACTGACCCGAAATATTATGCTAATATCAGCTATAGAGATATACTGGACAATATTGGGGTGAAAGAGATGATTGATGACGCTTTGGGAGGGTCCTTCCAGTCCGGTGACAAGGCCTCTTTTACCAAATTCAAAGTAGTAGCAACTGTGTTATGAGCAAAAGCAAAGGCGATTGACTCGTGAAACCCGATGCATCGAGCCACAAAATTCTTAGTTTCAAAACTCGTTACATTAGTAAGTTTCTAGGAGAAAGGGGATGCTAGGTTGTGCCCTTTAAGCCGTCGTTTTGTTAGGAAAATAGCGAGAAGAATGTTACGAGTCCAGAAGGTATTCATTCGTCGGTACAATTGAGAAATGAGGCAGATCATTACTAAAAAATGTGGTATGAATAATACAGATTTTCTCTAGTAACGTGATTTTGAAAAATCGAGAAGATGGTCGAGCAAAAAAATGCCGTAGATCGGTATTTTGGTCTGAGGTTAATGGACGTAAAAATACTTTATAATTCCATCTAACGAGAACAGAAAGACTCCTTTATACATTATATCGCCATGATGGATTTTATCATTCTATGGCCATAAAAAGAAGATTAAGTGAAGTTAATGTTTTGAAATCAACCAAAGAAAAGAATCAATATATGAGGTATCTTTTGCACTTATTGTACACTTTCAACAGTAATAATATCGTGCATAAATTTAGACTGTGAGACATTATGGGATGTGACAGTGGTGTCTATACGATAAGTGTCAAGGCTCATTCAATCACGATGGTATATTCCATGAATGTCGTGAATGTAATCGTGAATTTTATAATGCAATTTGTTTTAAAAAACATCAAGATAATAATACGTGCAAGAAAATTAAGATTTGCAAACTCTGCCTTGTACAAATAAAGGCTGATCGCCAAGGTAATTTCAAACACGATTGCACCAAAAGCCTTTGTACTAATATGTAAAGATGAAAGTGAGCGTGCCTAAAGAAGACGAATATCATATATGCTACATGAAAAAAGAAAATTAAAAGGAAGAAAGATACTGATCCGGTGGTGTTATACATGTTACTATGATATCGAGACATACCAGGAAAGATAAAGCTATGTGATAAAGGAAGAAGAATAATAGAAGTTGCGTCCTTATTTTACTGTATGCCAAGATGATATGCGAACTGTGTACAGATAGAGGAAGGTGAACAAGTATGCTCACATTGTGGTCCAAAAACAAGAACATTTAAATTAGAGACCGAAAAAACACCTGTAAATCAATTTATAGACTCTTCCTGATGGAGTTTTCAGAGGAAAATCCTAAGTCAAAAGTAATTGTTGCTGCACATAATGGCGGAAAATTTGATCATCAGTTCGTATATGCTCATTACTGACCCATCAAATTCAGATTCTATCAGCAAAGGTCTTTAGAAAAGAGGCAAATAAAATAATTTACACTGGAAATCGAATGGATCATACACTTCAGGGATAGTTGCTTTTTCAATCACATGTGCATTGAAAAGCTGCTAAAATGCATGGGTGTTGCTGAAAAAGACATCCATAAGGTTTCTTTCCCCTATAACATTTTTAAATGAAGATACGTTGAATTATAAAGGACCTATTCCTGATAAGAAATTCTTCGATGTAGATAAAATGTCAACAGATGAAAAGCTAGAATTTGAAGAGTACTATAATAAGTTTATAGGTAAAGAATACAATATTTATGAAGAATGTGAAAAGTACTGTGTACAAGATGTTAATATACTAAGAAAATGTTTTGAGAAGTTTAGAGGTAGCTTCATTAAAGAATTTGATATAGATTGTCTAGAAAACAACACAACAATTGCATCTTTATGCTTTACACTTATTAAATTAGTTGGTTTAATCTGATGAAAAAATGTACTATTGCGCCTAGGTGGAGGAACTCTAATACACCTTTCACTCTACGAAGCATTCTGCTTGGCTCTTGATCTAAGAAAATTGAACAAATAGTAGACCAATAAGGACATGCTCGTCAACGGTGGAGCGTTAAAGGTTAAATTTAAGAACAACGTGGGCTTTACCCTGATGGGTTTGGTTATGTAAAAAGGAAGTGAAAACTGCGTTCCTATACCATGGTTTGTGCAATGGCGAATGGACATAAAGATTGCATAAAGGAAAAGGGATGTGTGCAAACGTATCGGCTTTGACCGCTACAATCTCACCATGAAACAAGAAGATAGGTTTTAAATTGGCGGGTTTAATGTAAAGAAGGATGTCAAGGAATATAACTTGGAGGCTTAAAAGACCCAAATCATTCGAGATCCTGATCATCCCGATGATAACGTAAGCATTAGCGACTATATTCAACGTCTTAGCAATGATGTTGTTAACAACAGACTCATAATAGACAATTCATTGTTTGGAGGCCGCACTGAACCATTCGTACATTACTACCCACCAACTAAAGGACAGAAGATCATGTATTTAGACTATACATCGCTTTACCCTTATGTTCAGAAACGAATGAAATACCCTTGTGGGTCCCCTGAAAAACTAAATAGGTGATATAGTACCAACATTGAAATCATTTAAGAACGTATCAATGAATGAAATATTCGGTGCTAGCTTACGTTAAGATTTTCTCCCTCAAAGACTTTATACATCCAGGTCCTCGCTAAGTGAACCAAAAATATAAATTAACAAAAGAAGTAAGTGGTAAATGTGTTGACGAATTTGGTGCGAATGAAAGCATGACAGAATGAACGTGCTATTTGAAGGTGTATATCCACAACACCTGAAATTCAGTTAGCATTAGAGATGAGGGTAGATTAATTAAATATTTGAAGTTTGGTCGTTTAAAGAGAAGAGTTTTTTATTTGAAGGATATGTGACATCATGTTTCTAAAAAATAAAGACAAGAGGCATCAGGACGGGGCCAGCCAAATGATATTCACGAGACTGATCCTGATTAACGAGGAAAACTTAAAGAGTTTGATCCGTCTCTTCAGCGAAAAGGAAGGTTTCGAACTTGCAATATTTAACAATATCAAAGAAACCCAGGGATGCGGTTTCATTGCAAAATTATGCCTCAATTCTCTTTGGGAAAATTTGCACAAAATATCACCATACATAATACAGGCTATGAAGGGCGATAGTAATGGTATGTACTAGTGATAACAATTGGATCTAATTCAAGAGTTCAATGTGACAATGAATGTCACACTAGCTTATCCAATAGACCTGTAAATATGTTGTCTATACAGTTGTTCCAAAAAATTGAGGCAACTAGCTGAAGCGCACGTCAACTGTTACAAATATTCCCTAATCGCATCGTTTCACGACTGGACTTATGCAAGCGTATAAAATATACGAGCTCCTTAACAAGTCAGACATAAAGGGCATTGTAGTCTGCGAATGAGATATACAGACTCTTGTTTTTGTGCTGAGAAACATGAAAGTTATTGGAAACAGGGAAACTTTTTAGGTAATAAACCAGATGTGAAATAGTCAGGAGAAATTACGGTTCTGCAGGCATACGCCCGATTCCTTGTGTGCTACTGGATAAAGTCTTGATGCTGTGTAAGAATAAACGAACTGCAGATGGCAATATAAATATTATTGTAAAGCAACAGGTCTTACAATCAATAAAGATACAAAGGACATACCTATTAATTTTGAAAATCTGTTAACCAGTTAACGATATAGAATCGCTTGCTCTGAAGAATATATAAGGGCCATGATGAGCTCATTGTACAAATGATTCAAAACCATGATTGTATTACACGTGAAGGGCATGCAACCTCGAAGTAACTCTGTATAATCATATAGTAATTAGAGACGATGATCTCACCATCTCACAACACAAAGCCTGCACGAATAGACGAGTCCCAGAATCCTAATGCTAATTTACATGGAAGTAACAGAGGAGGGTTATGTTACAGTGTGTCTAATATAACTTTTCAGCCTGGGAAGTATGGAGGTGTCAGTATTGTTGCTGGTACTAAAATGGTCCAGCACACAACCGACAAACGATTCTTTATTAAAAATTCATGTCGCACTGCATCGTATGGTTATAAGGGTACATTAATTTCCATTTAATATATTATAATTATTTATCTATGTCTAATGTATAATTTTTTTCCAATGTTATAAATTATTCTGAATAATAAAAGTAAATAATAAAGTTTTTTTAATATAACCTGCTAAAAACATTTTCATCGTTTAGCGTTATATAACTATATGTAAGGGGGCGAGCCTAAAAGAGATAAGACTAAAAATATTTCAGGTGTTACTATTGCGTAATGTTTTGTATGTGTGTGTGTGTGGTGGTTTGTGTGTGTGTGTGTGTTGTGGTGTGTGTGTGTGTGTCTTAGTTAATACAATGAGTTAGGTAGGATATGATAAAATTTTGTTAAAATATTACGTGTTATGTAAAAATATAACAGCACTGATATGTTAGAGAACATGCTTGAAAAAGGTGTGAATAGGTTCGTTTTTGCATGTATGTTTAGTTAAGCTTACTGAGCCAAGTATGAGCTTTGTTAATGATACGCATTTTATTAGGGCTTAAGGTGTGTTCAGTTTGGAATTATATTTTCTTAGTTCATGTTACTCCATGTTAGCTTTATTGATGTGGTAAACCTTATTACGTTAGAGTATTATATTCGTTGATCATTATGATAATTAACCAATGTTGTGGTAATTTTTGTTAAATGCTCTGTGTTAATCTGTAAACATTGCATTGATATGTTCGAGAGACATGCTTCAAAGTAAGAATAGGCTACGTTTCGCATGTAATGTAAGTTTCTTTACTGGTGTTATGTGTGGAACTTGGTTTGTTTTAAAGGTTTTTAAAAAACAAAAATAAGTTTATTCGGCCTTAAGAGTGCTTTAGGTTTGTCTTTTGTACATTATTTTTCTATTTAAGCATGAGCCTAGTAAAGCTTTATTAATGTGAACAACTTTGATTACGTTAGCATATATTCGTTGATTCGTATGATAATTAGACATGTTTTTATGTTAGTTTTATCCAAAATGATATCAATATGTGACCCTTAATCAGATAGATCAATAGATCACAAATGGTCAGAATGGTGGAAGGTGGGGTGGGGGTGGTTTGATTTACTGACTTTACTGATTTAGGGTATGTAAAAACGTAAGATTTTTACGTTATAAACATGAAAAAGTATAAAAAATTTTAACAAAACAAAAAGTTTTAAAGAAATAAAAAATAAAAAAAATAGAAAAATAAAAAAATAGAAAAAAAAATTAAAAATTTAAATAAAGTTCGAAAATTAAAAAAATTAAAAAGTTAAAATAAAAAAGAATTAAACACAGTTAAATGTAAAATAAAACTTTCAAAAAAATAAAGTTAGAAAAGTAAATTTAAATAAAATTAAAAAATAAAAATAAAAAATAAAAATAAAGTTAGAAAAATAAATTGAAAATAAAATAAAAAGATAAAATTATAAAAATAAAGAAAATTACAAAGTTAAAAAAATAATAAAAACTTATAAAAAAAAAATGTAACAGTAACTATGCTTCAGCTTAGAAAAAAATTATATATTAGTTAACGTTTATAAATAGAAAATGAGATTTGAAAATAGAAATGTTAGTCTTCAACGTTTAGAAAATAAAGGTTGTCTCTGCAAGATGCAATGCAATTGACGATATGTACATGTTAGAACAGAAGCAGTTATGTAAACAGTAATGATCTTGTATTATTAAATGAATGTTTTTACTAACTAAACACCGCACCGGTTCGCAACGGTGCCGCTTCCACAACTCTTCCTTCCTCCCTTCCTCTTCCTTCCTCCTTCTTCCTTTCTTCTTCTTCTTCTTCCTCTGTTTTGCATTCCATGCATTTCTTCTTCTTCTTTTTTCAGGAAGGGACCCTCCTCCGGCAGGGTCCCTGGCTCCTGTTCTGCCCCGATCCGTCTCCGACTCCGACTCCCAACTCCCTATCGACTCCGACCTCTTCAAAATCACCTCCAAGTTTCAGTTTTCTATGATCATTTTTAATTTTTTTGTGGGGCAGCGTCCCCTCTTACAGAGGGGGACGCAGAGGAACGTAATCTCGTCTCCGACGACATTACGTTATCATATAACTCACATTCAAATTTCACTCCGATACGTTAAACCTAACAGGGTTTTCAGGACGATTTGACTTGGCGCTAGGGGCAGCACCCTTTAGGGGGACCTACGGTCACCAAAACTCACCTTGGATCAGTTTATACACACAGATTGAACATAAATACCAATTTGAAAGCGCATAGCTCTATTCGTTATATCGAAAAGGGTTGCCGCGGGACTGGGCACATATTACTACAACGATTAATCGAATGTTAATTATTGTAATTAATTTTCTCTCGATTTGACCTTGGCGCTAAGGGGGCAGCACCCCTTAGGGGTGACATAACGGTCCAAACTCACCTATGAATCAGTTTAATTAACACAATGAACTATACCAATTTTGAAAGCGATACGCTCTATTCCTTCATAATCGAAAAGGTTGCCGCGGGACTGGTCCGTATTACTACAACGATTAATCGAATGTTAATTATTGGGTAATTATTTTCTCTCGATTACATTTTCAGTGCAAACTGCCAACCAGAAGCACGTAGAAACGATTAAACAACATCGATTTAGGGGTACGATCACGATACACTCGATTGGAAATCTATCAAAAATGATCTAACAACCGATCAATATTAACCTCTAGGAATAAAAACCCGCTTTGGGGGCTCCGCTCCCCCTTTTGGGAGGCTAAACACCTCCAAAACACGGTCTTTCCAGACCTTAAATTCGGTCTCCCGACCTTAACCCTAACTTTGCCGTATCAAAGACGTCCAAAAATCTGAATGCAAATGATGCGAAAATTTTCCAAGTCAGCCTGCCCGACATGACGGAATTTCAAAACCTTCGCAAATGGTTTCAAGTCTTTGCCTTCGCCGTGCAGGGCTGAATGGAAAAAATCCCCAAAATCCTCCCGAGTTGGGGATCTTGACACTAAGTATTCCGAAAAGTAACTAAAAGTAGCTAAAAAAGCTAAAAAAGTGCTAAAAATGCGGATTAGGTTGCCAGATTTAACGACAAATCTGGCTTCCGTTACTTTTCCGTGTCAAAACGTTAAAAAAGTAGCCAAATTAGTAAAAAAAATGCCTAAAATTAGTAAAAAAGTACCAAAAAAAGCGCAAAAGTAACGGATTAACGGAGGACCTGCTGCCAGTTTCCCTCTCCTTACTACTAACCAGTAATAAAAATGTGTTTTTAACCATAAAATAACACATACCAATTTCAGAGTTCCTCCATGTTTAAGCCGCAAAATCTATACATGACAGCTGCTCTGCAATAAACAGCAAACCCATCCTGAAATAAAAAGAATATATATATATTATATAATATATATATTATATATATATATATATTATATATATATTATATATATATACTATTAATATATATATATATTATACTATTATATATATATATAATATATAATATACATTATATAAATATATTATAATATATAGTTTATATAATATATAATATTATATATATATATATATAATATATATATTAATATATACTTATATATAATATATAATATATATTATATATATATATATATATAATTTATATATATATATATAAATTATAATATATATTATTATATATATATATAAGTATATATATATATATATAATATATATACATAATAATACATACTATATAAACACAATTCACATATAACTTGTGTTTAAATACTGAAAGTCTTAAACACACAACGATATATTTTAACCGCAATTAGCACATAATTACAAATAAACACCAAAAATAATAATTATTTTATAGTATTTAACAAAGATAAAATAGGTAGAACACAAAGTATAAACATTAAACATTAATTTGAGCATTGACAGATGTAATGACAAAAACAACAACAACAAAAACTTTCTTTACCAATTAATTTACCTTAAGAAAATGAATTAAATTATTTAATGAATTAAAAAATTAACGCCTTTTATTTAATTTTTAATTTACACATAAATAAATTATTTATATATATATATATATATATATATATATATATATATATATATATATAATATATATATATATATATATATATATATATATATATATATATTATATATATATATATTATATTATTATATATGTGTGTGTGTGTGTTGTGTGGTTGTGTTGTTTGTGAGTGTTGTGTGAGAAGAGAGAGAGAGAGAGAGAGAGAGAGAGAGAGAGAGAGAGAGAGAGAGAGAGAGGGAGAAGGAGAGAGTGAGAGAGAGTGAGAGAGATTGAGAGAGAGAGGGAGTGAGAGAGAGAGAGGGAGTGGGAGAGTGTGTGTGTGAGAGAGAGCGTAAGAGAGAGAGAGTGAGAGATAGAGAGGGAGTGAGAGAGATAGAGAGAATGAGAGGGAGTGAGAGAGAGAGAGGGAGTGAGAGAGAGATAGAGGAAGAGAGAGAGGGAGAGAGATGGAGAGGTAATATCGGCGTGCGTAATGAAACATCTTCAAGAGAGTTGGATAATAATTCTCTATCGTTTAATTTTTAAATTATATTTTATATTTTTATTTTTATTTTATTGCTTTATTTTTTTTATTTATTAAATTTGACAATTAACTTTGAAAACGTAATTTTTAACATTCAGTATGTATCAGTGGCGTACCTGGAAGAATACACTTGGGTAGCAGAGTTTATAATCTATATGTATATATAATTTATTTTCTGTTGACATATATATATTATATTTAAAAACATATATTTTTATACATTCATATATATTATATATATATAATATATATATATTTAGTATCGTATCTCATTATTGTTTACTATTTGTTGATGAGTACTGATCTATA
>JABUQX010065004.1:25000-31211 GCA_015478945.1 Trachelipus rathkii
CTGCATTTTAATGACTGTTACATACTAAACACTAATAATGTATTGAATAATATATATATATATTATACCTATTTATAATTTGATGAATCTGATGCTAGCCCTGCCCCTCATATTATAATATAACAAATTAAAAATAAATAGAAATATTAAATAAATACTAAATTATTATAGAAGTTTAAAATCTTGGGTTTGTGGGCAATAATCTTTTTTTGAGAATCCAACTTTAGTTTAGTGTGACTTTAAATAATTAATAAGTTTTATTTCACCTACGAAGGTACTTAAATTGATAATTAGTATGTAGTAATTCATTGCTGCTCAACTGAGGTTATTAGAGGTATTTATGCTCATTCGATTATAAAATCAGTAATAAAAATATATAAAACTATATGAATGGTTATAAATATTATTTTATATAGTCTATATGAATTATATAATCTACATGAATTAAAACTACACTCAACACTAACCTAGTATTAAAACTTTAGAAACTTTGGAAATTATAGGTTCACCAGTCCTCCGTCTAAAAAGTCTCACACAGGAAGATGAAAAGTAGATTGTAACAGCGTATGGTCAAAGCAAATAGACTATGTTCACTTTCATCAAGCTCTAGAGATTTAACAAAATATTCAGCTAGGAGCTCCAATGCTCATATATAATACTCTCTAACAGGTGGAAGAAAGCATCTCATTTGGTTTTCTATCATACTTGAAATTTTTGAATCTGATATATTAAAAGGCATCTGCTAAAGCAACTCAACACGATCAATATACAGCACATATTGATTTTATAAATGTAGTACCAAGCTTTAGTCCGTTCACTTTATGATGAGAATTATTTAGATCTGAACAGTTGTTAAGTAATATATTTTAAAATTAATTATATTGAGAAAACATGTTAATATCTCCCCTTACTTCAGGTGCACACAGGTGATTATATTATCAGTTACAATGGTAGTACAGTATCAACTCTTTTTTTGGTGGCAATAATCAACCATTATTTGTGTGTGTAGATGATGGTGACTTATGACAATCAGACCACTAATCAGGACAATCTGATTGCCCGGAACTCATTGCAGGTGGCGATGTATATGCCTATTTTGGAGACAAATAGAAAGATGTTACAGGATAAAGTGAATGAAAGATTAATATGGCGCAAGGGTCAGTACGCCAAGAGCGGGCCCTGAAATACCAATAGTGCAACAATGATATATCGAGACAAGTTAATTCTACAAGTGCTTAATCTATCTATGTATATAATACTTATGCTTGCTTGCGAGAATATAGTTTATTGATGTAGCCTTTGTAATATTTATTTTATATATTAAATAAATTTACTGACTTATTATTTTTTTTTATATAATTATTTGGAACATTCCGGTTAACGGTCATTTTGCTCTAGAAACAGTTTATAACATCTAATCAGGGAATAAATAGTACCACATTTAATAAAATTAAAAAAAGCTAAGGTTTAAAGCTATAAATCAATTGTAACGTCCTTTGAGAGGAAATGGGCTATGGGTGGGACTTATTAGGACCGACCTTGATGTCCGGAGTGCAAGCCTGCGAGTACAAATAGAGAAGTGCTCAGATAAGTCTCGTGAACTTACAGTCCAGAGTGTCTATGAAGAGAGAACTAATGGTATATCTGTAAGTTTTATATCATAGATTAGTTATATTTGACTACTGCTTTGTCGTATTTAGATTCACTGGTGGTATATAAGTTAAATTGATAAAGTTTTTTAAATAAAACGAAATTTTATATTTATATCTATTCTTTTTTTATGATGGAATATATTAAATAATATAGATATAAATTGAATGGAAAAGTTAATAGATATATAATTAAGATAATAATTATATATATAGTTAATTAATAGATATTTAATTATATATTATATAAGTAATATAATATATGATATAGATTAATTATATATTTATATAATATATTTATTATAATATATAATATTAATATATATTATATATATATACTGAGGTTATGAATTATATAATATATATTAATATTAATACTATCATTATATATTTAATTATAATTAATTATTATTATTTTAGATAATATTTATTTAAACCTGGTATATAATTATTTAGTAAAACTTATTTATTTAGTTTATTTTATATATAATTTAGTATATATTAATAATATATTATAATTATTATAGTAATATTATATAATTTAATATATATAGGAAATTACAATAAGCTTTGTTAAGGTATTATATTATGTTATATTAATTTAGTATATAGGATAATGAAAAAACATAATTATAGTGCTCGTAATAAACTTAAAAATAATAGAAAATATTAGAAATGCTCATATAATATTAATATTAATTTGAGTTTATGCCATTATAAATTACTCATAAAGAGATAAAAAAAATAACCTAAATTAATCATAAAGCTCAATAATTATCATTAAGTAAAATAGAATATAATATTTATTATTATTTATGTAGTGAGATTATAATTAAGTATAATAAAAGTGATCGATTAACCACCAATGGCTAAAAATGGTATAGATAGATAGGGTAATAAGTGAGATATAAAGAGGTGAGTAGAGGTGAGTGTATATAATACCGAGTAAGTGAGGTAAGATAAGGGGGGATAAGTGGA
Source organism: Trachelipus rathkii (assembly GCA_015478945.1). NCBI lineage: Eukaryota > Metazoa > Arthropoda > Malacostraca > Isopoda > Trachelipodidae > Trachelipus > Trachelipus rathkii. The sequence continues at coordinate 27,628 of JABUQX010065004.1, forward strand.
GAGTATAGAGGGTATAGCTGATATATAGTAAGTTTACGTACTCAAGTGATAGAGGGTATAGTAGGATGTTGGTAAAGTGATATATATGATGAACGTGACATAGGCAATAATATTATGTTAGGATAAATGTTCAAGTAATTTTTATATTCCGCTTTCTTTTCTGTAATCCTATTGATTAAACCTGCAATATAATATATTTAGGGAAGCTAACAAAAATATTATCTCATATATTATATAGAGATAATATTAATAAAATTAATTAATGAATATAATATATATATAATATATGGCATATTAGTATATTTAATATATTAATCATATTTATATATATTATTATCATATAATAGTAATATATAGAATATAGTTATAATTAATCATTATATTAATAATTAATATATATAATATAGATTATATATAATGTAATATTTAAAATATTATATAAATTAATTTTATACAATTGTTGTAATTAAAAGGAAAATCATTATATGATTAAATAACATTAATAATGTTGAAATGTAGATATAGTTATTAATAAGATCTTTTAATTTTCCAGATAGTTATTTACCGTAAAGTAACACAAGGAGTTTAAGCAGTTATTAGGATAATCTTATTGTACAATATTAACTTATTTACAGATCTAGTAAAGGGATTCTTGTATGTATGTAGAAGTCATAAGCACATTCTATGAAGAAGATGAATGATCAAATGGCAAGGAGAAATATCTGTGAAGGTTACTCTTAAAGATCAACGGATGATTAATGTGGGTTATATGGGTGTCGAAGTTCGTAAAGCAATATAGTCGCATCTGTCTAGCTTCTGAGTCAGCTCAAGGAATTATTTATTCCGTTTACAAAAATAGTGTATTATAAGCAAAATAGATTTATTGATTAAATAATGCATCCCTCTTTAAAGATAGAAGTTAAATAAAATCAAAGCAACAACATAAAATTTGACAATGACAACATGTAAAAAGCTTATTACAAAAAAATATTCAATAAAATATATAAAGATGTTTACCAGCTCATAGTAAGTAATGGGATACCAGTAGTCCTTTTATAATTTATGATTGAGTTTTACTTTTCTGTTTTCTTACAATTTTCCTTTTTAATCATTGTTACTTGTTAACAAACAATATATACTACATAAATAATATTGATGAACTACTTTAATGTAGCATATATACACGCCACAGCATCTATTTCATGAAGTAAAACTATTTCTATAATTCTGATAAAATTTTATCAAACAAACTGAACTCGGAAGATCTATCAGACTTTAGATAAGTCAAATGCGATTTTTTTCTAATTAGCACAATATATAATGTGATTTTATTATTGTTTTATGTTGGGTATTAAGTATTCGGAAATAAAATAGTTGAATTTACAAAAAAATGCATGTAGTATTAGATTTTATATTATATATGGTGTGACGGAAAAGAAAGTATCGGATACATTACAAAATTTAAAGAACGATATAGTCCTATTCTCATTATTCATTTCAAATTTTTATTGTTCTTTGCAAATTTCTTCTTTTGATAAGAAAATGAATTAATTATGTTACAGTCAACACTAGTTTTTTAGCATTAGTCACAGCTTTTATTACAAAAATAAACCTATATTATTGATTTCTTTCTTCTCTTTTCTTGGCCCGTTCCAGTAAATTACCTATGGCTTTGTGATAAATTTCTAAAGACAGAACTCCCTAAACTTTCGGTTAAAATTTCGCTCCACTGTCGAAAGAGAGATCCCAAATTAATGTTTGCATGTCAATTTTCTTGATATTTTTAAAACGGCTTTCATGCTTAAGATTTGGTAGCGACTACACTATTGTGCCAAGGATTTATTCCTATGACATGATGCATTTTACTTTGAAGGCGTGGTACACAATTTGTGATTATAAAACACTATGTGCAACATAACCAAACTGTATGAGAGCGATTTGAACCTCACATGAATCAATTTATAATCTAGTCCGTTGTTCTTTTTTATAGATGATTTAGTGTGTCTAATCACAATAATTTTGCCTATTATCATACATCTTGTTTTGGTAATTGCGTGTGTTTTTGCTGTTCCACTACTGACTGTTAGGAATTTGTATCCTCTTCACAGATGAGCAGTATTAGCGTCCGATTGTAATTTTTTGGAAAAATTTTACTTCATACGTGACTGTTATTTGTTGATGATGCAGATAAAATTTAATGTGTAGTTTTGCAGATGTATCCTGTGAGGGTCAGTGTTTATCTCGAAAGGTTTGAACAACTTAAAAAATTTTATTTAATAGGTCTAGAATAAGAGAGAGCTGAGATATTTATAGGATATCATTTGTTTGGAAGAATGCTGTCCATTAACTATCTCTCGAATGGCAAAATAAACAAGAGCAACGTACGCGTTTGCGCTAGCTTCTTGGTCCAATTCTGATGGCTAAAGACGTGTTTTCTATAGCTATTTTAAATTAAGCTCAGAACTATATATAAAATAAAAATTTTGCACCCTCGTGTGGTTACACCCGTGTGTAACTGTAAATAATTAAAATACTCAAATAATATGATTATAAACGATATAACACGCACAAGTACCTTTTGTGATATGTTACGTGGAGTTGTGTGTTGACTAGCAGTTTGACTTACTTAGATGCTGTAGGTTTATGTTAGCGATTACTAGGTTTTGATTGACAAGTCCTGAATTTATCGCTTATTGAGGATCACTTTATAATCAATTTTCCTATCTCGCTTCTCCATATAGTCGCGAAAAGAAAAACTCGCATAACTCAAATTTCCTCACACAGGCTTTCTTCATGACTCTTTTTTATTTCTTTTAGGGGAATTTATTCACTTCCGTTTCATTCCTTTTTCAACAAAACTGGTCCTCGTTCATCCAAACTCTTTTTCCAGTTAGACAGATTGGTTCAAAGATGCTTCCTTAGCGGTTTGGTAGATGATAATGGCCTAGACTTCCGTTACATTCAGAGAAACGAACTGTAGTAGGCGCTGATTTTTTTTTTTTTCATTCGAATAATGTCATGTTGGCTCGTTTTGACTCAAACTTATTTATTGAACTCTCTAAGAGACTGTGAGAATTCCATAACATCAACTCCGTACTGAACAATATCTCCTGAGCATACTTCCTGTGGTGCAGACTCTTCAGATCCCTTACTAAGACGATAGTTATTGACAAAAGTTCCATTACTGCTCAAGTTGGGAAATTTTGTGACAAATAGTCTTCTCATTTAACGTGCTCATTTTTTATTATTTTTATAAATTCTGAAAATTAGGTTGTCATCTTAAATGATAAGATGAAGAAAAACTTCAATCCTAAGAAGATGAAAAATCAAAAAGAACTTAACTTAAAAACTAGTGCCCATTAGCAGGCTCTCTCTCAAAATATAGCATGCGTAGTGTTATGTGGAGACATGGAACAATGTTGTTTAATTTAATATAACAATTGTAACATGATTGTGTGCATATAAATATTTCACAGGAAGGCGAATATTCATTAATTATTAAATGTAGCTGATAGATTCCCGTACTCTCTGAGTTTAGGCCGTATGTGTATATCACTGCATTCACTTAAATATTATAATTAATA
>JABUQX010065005.1:0-42500 GCA_015478945.1 Trachelipus rathkii
AGATCCCTTCTAAATGTTACCCAAGAAGCCTCATGTCAGATTTTAATGACTGAGCAATTTCTTTGCTTTTAGACACTTTTATACACTGAGACACCTCCTCCTTTTTTCATTACGGCAAACATGAAATATATCACCATATATATATATAGTCTTTTTATAATTTTTTAGAAAGGTCTCCGGTAGGACAATACATGAAATTTACACTAAGAAGGATGAGCAGTTGGATAGTTCGATTCATGTGTTTGGAAGGTCTTATGGTGATACTTATAAAATTAAGCTTCACGGCCTTTGATACAAATCATCTAGCCAGTTGGTAAGAGAGGATTACTTCATTGGCAGGTGTTACGAGAATCTGTTCATATCTCCATGGGAAATTTGAGGCGTAGGAGGAGTCAAAAGGTCAAACATCAGGAGGGGTGACATTATTGGGGCCAAAGTAGGATAGTAAGTGGGTAGTAACCTATGTGCTTTTATAGGGCTAGAAAAGTAAAAGCTAATGAGATAGTCCATCAAGTTTAAAGTGTTCTTCAGTAGTGATCTGTAGCAATAACTTATGAAAATGGAAAAGTTATGAAAGAGGTACTATATAGAAAGGAAGAAAAAGATATGAAATATAAACAATTAAGTGAATATGTGCGAACTGTACTTCAAAGTGCAAAGTGGGTTTTTCTGAGAGTTCTTTTATAGGAGCCCCAGGGAAGAAGATATATTTTTTAAAGTATTAAATGAGTCACAGGAGATTTTACTCTCCCTCAGCAGGATAACGAAACGCTGGACTCCGCGTCGTGAGTGAACCAGCAGACGAAGCTTTATTCCACGAGCCCACTTTCCGCCAAAAAAGAATTTGCAGCATAGCTTTAAAGCTCTCGTTTCGAATCCCATAATTGCTGAGTACTCAAAGGCCTGGCCCCCAAAGTAATAATAATAATAATAATAATAATAATAATAATAATAATAATAATAATAATAATAATAATAATAATAATAATAATATTCACATGGTTTAGGGACACCCTTATTAAGTTCTCGTTATCTCCAACCTATCCATTTAGGATATTGGATACGTTACAAGCAGAAAATCAGGCAGAACGAATCATAGTTTTAAATCAAACAAGTTATACAGATCACAGAATAACAACTCGTGGTGAGGGCCAAATTTTAGACCGGTATCTCTGCTTAGTCTATCAAATTTAACTACCGATTTGCTCTCATGTTTAATCAAATTTTTGAAGAGAATTAACTACCAGTCCATTTTCATAAAAATATTTTACCAATGTTTCGTGAGAACCGGCTCCAAGTTACCTATATGTATATTCGTTTCAAAATCCTTTACTCTTCAAATGGTCTAAAAATTAAAATTGTGGAAGCTTTTTGCGTTAAAAACAAAAAAAATAATAAATTTATATATATATATATATATATATATATATATATATATATAAATTTCCGATCTTGGGATTGAGGTTATGTGGTGAGAGTGATATATATATATATTATATATATTATATATATATATATATATATATATATATATAATATATAAACCGTCCTCCCCCAGGAAGGTCTCACGACCTGTCAGTGGGACCATCGAGAAAGGTCCTTGGGTACACGGGCCTAACGGCTAATTCCGCTGGCTTGGCCAGCCTATCGCGCGGTCCGGGAATTTTCCCTAGTAGCAAAAGCAACACTCACCAATGTACGTCTTAAGTCTGAGTGAGACGAGCTAGAGTTTAATAGAGAATAACTCCACATTCTCTCGCGCCACCCAGTCTCGACCTGGCCCTCTCGCTTGCTAAAGCGAGTGCTCTACCTTGAGTAGGAGCGCCCCTGAGAGCTATATAATAAATTATTCATATATAGATATAGTAATAAAATATATATAAAGAAAATATAATATATAATAAGTATATATAACTAAATATATTAATACCAGTGATGGTTATTAATTAATTATATCATATAAAATAGTAATATAATATTATATATTTATATATATTATATATTACTGATATAATTTTATACTTTAATATAATAATATATACTATATATACATATAGTAGTAAGGGGTCTCTACTGAATAGCCATATATATAAATACTATATATATATATGAGATATAATATAGTATATAATATATATTTTTATACTTATATATGATATTGTTTACAATGGATGCGTATATATTGTTTATTCATATGATTGCTATTATGATGGATACTAACAATAAAAAATTTCAGTGTTGAGAAACGGGATCCAAATTTTTTAAATGCAATAAAAAAAGTAATTATTTAACAAAATTGTACTTTTTTAGCATCGTGCGGTTTGGCAGTTTGCCAGAGAGAAAGCGACGAACTTCGTCGACATCGTGATATTTTTTAGAAATTGCAAAAAATCAACTCAGCCGATCGTGCACCGAGATAGTCAGGGGAAAGGCTATGCTCAGTAGATCCATCAAGGTTTTCTTCCATCTAAGCTAGCGTTCAAGAAAACGCTCCATATTAGACTATTAACACCTATTACTGCATCGTCGATCCATATAGGTTAGGATTTGGAAGGCTCCTAGTCAGGTTCGATAGATAGAGTTTTGTTAAGATATACACAGAATCAATAATGACGAATTTACCCGAAACATTATTTTTTCCCTTTCACGTGTTAACACTAAAAACATTTTCCTTCTCATGCAAAATGAAGACTTTTAATGCTATTTTTATTTAATTATTTTAAAGAAGATTTAAAACTTTCCTTAGTATATTTCTGATCATTTAGCTTTAAATTCCATCTACAAACGTTAATAACTAACCAAATATTATGGAAAAAAATTACATAATAACACCAAGTATACGGCTTCATAAAAATGAATGGTCATTTTCTTATATATATACTTATAAGTATATAATAAATATAGAATTATTATCTTTTTATGACAAATATGTAGTGTATCATATATAGCTGATAAGATCTTTTTACCTCTTCGTGATAAATCAAGTACATAAATTTAACATTATTATATACTATTTTATAATATATATACATATATCAATTATTAGTATACTATATTATGAATAAATATAAATATTATATATATATATAAATTAATATCCTTATATACTATGCGTTATTCTCTAGACTGAGTGTAGGATTATACCTAGTTCAAAACAAATGGAAAATATTTGACTAAAACGTGGCGGAACATTCTTATTTAAGAGGACTAATAAACATCAATCATTCAAACCGATAAAAGTAAATGTTTTCTTGATGAACAATATAGAATATTAATCTCGCATATAGACCAAATACTTTAAATTAGGTATCGAGTGAGGTGATGCTATTTAGTTTTACTAAGGGTGAAGAGAGGATTAATGTCTTTTTTTATAAGTTTCCACAAAAACTGGCCCATGTTCACTTGAAGAATTTTCAAGATCTTTACAAATTGTATTTTTGCAGACTAAAATACGATCCAAATAGCTGTTGGCGGTAATAAAGTTTTATTTAGACACCTCTATTTGAAAATTAGTTTTTTCAAATATTTTTCTTTTAACAAGTTTTTAGTACATAGAGCCGTTCCAAAATTTTTGAAAAGAGGAATAGTCAACCATGGTTGACCACCAAAACCTTACCGTGTCTACCCAAAACATTTATAATAAACGTCAGTTTGCTTTACACCGTTTAATGTGAGCTTCGTGTACCAGCCAATATTGAAAGAAAAATAAATCTGTTCGTTTTTCTTTAATGAGTTTTTTTTATATCTCATGTAAGGAAAAAATGAAATGCCCTTAGAAAAATACGTCAAATAAACGTTGAAAGAGATTCCTTTGTTTATGTTGGAAAAAGAAAAAAAGATTGATAATTCTACAATATATTATTATAATATAGATATATAATATATAAAAATATATCAAAGTACTATATATATATATATATATATACTATATAATAGTATCGATTATATAAATTTATTATATAATATACTATACTATTTAGTATATAATATATCAAGTATATTGTAATATTATTTATTAATACTTAATATCTATAAACAAATCAGATGCTACAATAAAATTACGTAACACTAATAATATAAACATAATAATAAAATATATTAATATTATATTTATATATATAGAGATATATATAATATATAATATATAGATATGTAAAAACATATAAAATATAGATTATAAAAAATATTTACACTAATTTAAAATAGCCAGCTATATCTATCAATATATATATTTTAATAAAGAGACATTCAATATATATATATATCATGTAAAAATATTTATAAAATATATTATTAATACTATTTTATTCTTATCTATTATTGACTATCTATATAATATATATATATATAATAATATATATATATAATCTATATAAATTAGCTAATGATTTTTTACAGGTAAACAAGATAACTTATAATTATTATTATTTTTACTAATATAATAATATATATATGCTTAAGTAATAATATATAATTAACTATCATCTATTATTAGGTCCAAGCAAACCTTCTGTTGATTTAAAACTAATTACAGAGTTTCAAAGCAGAGAATGTCGAAGTAGGTGGCTTGAAAACTCTCTGTTTTCTCTGTGATGCCTTTCTTTTGGGGAGGTGGAAATCGAACTAGTGTAGAGGCCTACTGTTACATGATCTAAACGGCGACGCTGTTGCGATGGTTCGAGTCCTCGTCGCTGACAGTGAAATTTATTAATTCGCTTACTTAATTATGTGCAAAATTGTTTTGTGTCAGATAACTAAGGCATTGTTGTGCGACCATGGTACGACCGATCCTTGATATTTAGTCAGTTGCTCCACGTGTAACCCGAAATGAAGCACCCACCGAAGGAATGCCGGTTAGTACGCTCCCTCATTAGGTTACAACCACACCTTCCTGAGTTGAAGTTATAGAATATAGAATGTACGTCTCCATCCAAAACAGTGATTTCGAAGCAGGAGATTTGAAAACTTCGAGATGCCTTCTTTAGGGAGGCGAATCGGACTAGTGGCAGAGCCTACTGTACATTGCTTTAACGGCGACGCTGTTGTCGATGGTTCGAGTCCTGGCGCGGAGTGATTTTTTTCGTTCTTCTGTATTGCCAAATTGGTGCTTCAACAAAGCTATCTTGTGCGCATGCCGCGTTCCTTACTTTGTTGGTTGCTCCTGTAACCAATGAGCACCCCTCTGAAGATGTCCGTTACCCGCAGAAGGGGTTCCAAACCACCCCTTCTGTGGATTTAAAAGTATTCAGGGAGATGAGAGAGATGTCGAAGTAGGTGACTTGAAAACTACTCGTGATGCCTTCTTTTTTGGGTAGGCGGATCGAACTAGTATGGATTAGGCCTACTGTAGCGAGTTGTCTAACGGACGCTTGTTGTCGAAATGGGGTTCACGAGAAGTCGCTGGCGGCGAATTGTTAGTGAAATTTATTTCTTGCATTCTTATATGCAAGAATATATGTAAAATAAAAAAAGTATCTTGTGCGCATGCCGGCTTTCCTTCAATTTTTTCTTGATTATTATTTTTCAGCTTTACTCTTCACTCTTTTATTAATTAGAATATTCTTGTTTATATAAATAGATCACCAGAGGGAGGGCTATAGACACATCCTCTCTCGATTTAGAATAGTTTTTCGCAAGTTTCAAAAGCAAGCAGTATGATCGAAGTATGAGTGAACTATGAAAAATCTAGTGTCCGTTTGGGTGCCTCCCTTTTTTGGGAAGGCGAGTATAGATAGAACACTAATGTATTGTATAGGCCTAACATTCTGATAATCTCATAGTAACTAACGGCCGCATCCTTTGAGTCAGATTCTGTTTCGAAGTTCCTAGACGCGACAGTGCACAACTTTTTTTTCGTTTTCAAATTATATACAATATTTAATAAATGTTTGGCAATCCATAAGTGTTTTCTTCTGGCGCCTATGCCGGCTTTCCAATTGTTGACTCTTGGCGTACTTCAAGTTCTGTAAACCATGAGCACCCTCTGGGAAGAACGCACACGCAGCGCCCCAGAAAGGAGGTTTACTCATTCTTTTTCCGTAGATTTCAAAATAAAGAGCAGTACTCTCAAAAAGCAGTGAATCGAATCGAGTTAGATCTCTGATAAACTTCTAGTGCCTTCTATAAATTCTGCAGAGGAGAGGCGTTCGTATCTGATGGAATATAGATGAACCTCCTGAACATTGTCTAACGCGACGCTGTTGTCCTGTCGATGGTTCGAGTCCTATCACGAGTGAATTTTTTTCCGATATATTTGTTTATTAGAACTTAATTTAGTGCGGGGCAACAAAAACAATTGATTCTCTAGTCGCTCTTTCTCTTCGGACAGATAGTCTTGACTTTTAAAAGAATCCGCGTTTATAGCCACCCAGAAAGAGGTACCAAATCCCACCCTTCTCTGGTGGATATAAAAAGTATTGACTTCAAAACCCGGTTTATCAAAGGCAGGAAGATTTTGTAAAGCTAATACCAAGAGGTAATTTTTACTAAAATTTTTCTTTTAATGTGCACAGAGATGTGTGTCTACAAAGAACTAGATTCGATGAGTAATCAAATTGTCTAACGGCGGACGCTTGATTATGCTCAGAATAAACATTCGAATGAGTTCTAGCAATTTTCGAAGTTGAAAAAACATGTTCATTATCGGTTATAGAACATTACTTGAGCAAAACATTATTAATTAGATAGTTTCGAGCTGTGCGTCGAGGCCACTTTTGTGATGTTATGCGAGCTTATGGGCCTGGTTGCTAATAGTATGAAAACATCATGATCGAGTCGTCCCGGTAGTGTCCCTTTTGTCAACACTCGGGAGGCTGACCCCATAAAACGTAAATGCCATCACGCCTGCTTAGACCAACGACTAGTAGGAATTTTAAGGTGTACCCTCCCTCTACACCCTCCTTTGGCATTTAAAATATAAGAAATTGAGTTTCACAAAGCATGTTTAGAAGTAATTTATCCCAGGAAGAACAAAGGAAAGATTTGAACGATACTCTCCTCGAATATTAGCGATTTCTGTTTTTGGCAGGTAAGAAATTTGTTAGTTGGTAAGAGAGTTACAGAGAGAAAAGCCTAACCGTGTACACATGTTTCACCCGTTAGACCCATGTTGTCGAATTTTTTTGAATGTGTATGAGGTATCGACAGGTCCTGGCGGTGTTCTGAGCACAATGAGACAATGCATCTCAGTTTATAATAGTTCTTGTGCTAAGTTTTGACTATAATTGAGTATTCACACCTCAATCACAATTGGGAATCACATTTGCCCTCATGTGTGAAAACCAGATTAGCATTGCGGTGCTAGATGTTCAACCCTAGTACAGAGCACACCCCCGAAGAATGACGAATGATACGACCATCCCAGAGCCAAGGTGTATTGAAGTCCCCCATTCTGTGGAATTTCTGTTTCATCTCTACTCCCCTTATATGAAACATCATGGCATTTGTCAAATAATAGAAACCTACTTGAAAAGAAAGCGAATTTCATTGGTGTACTGAGAATAAGCATAATTTCTGAGCAATACCCTTTATAATGTATTTATCTAGATATAAAAAGAAACGACAAACCAAATAATATTAACAATGATTTCTTATAGCGTCCAGATAAGGGCACTTCAAAGGTGTGTTAAAGAAAATTTTTAGGTTTATTGAACACTTCCTCAAAATGTCCCGATAATACTAATTCCATAGAAGAATTTTTCGTCAATAAATATTCCCATGTAATGCTGATGTGCAAACACTTTTATAGCACATAAATAAAACAGCACCGATGTTTAGGAATTTCTAGAAGTTATAACCTAATATGAAGATATCGTGTTTTAACATTAACTGGAATAACTAAACATTGCAGTTTTTATATAACAAAAAACAACATATAATATAACCCAATCATTAATCGTGTAGTCGTAGAAATATGTAAAAATAAATTATAAACTTATTAATATTAAATGTATAAACTCCTCAGATCCTAAGAAAATACGTGGATATTTATTGAATTCATGTAATCAGATTAAACTGATTAATAAGAAAAAGAGAAATTTCATATATTACTCCGCTTCCATATATCCTATATATTTGTATGGCAAGGAAGAAAAGGCTTCTATTACCTTAAATGAATTATATTTTTACGACAATAATTTAGAAAACTTTTTTCTTTCTTTCAAAATCTATACTCTTTTTGGTCAGTTCAAAACAATAGCGAATACTATTATAATATGAAGTATTTGTGCATTGTTCTCCAGAAAAATAAAATATTCAGGAATAGTCTGTTTAGAATATTACATTGTTGTTTTCCAGGAAGACCCAGTAATGTAGCAGAATAAACTATTTATTTCCTCTCAAGTCTATAAGTTAATCTAAAAATATTTGCAGATGAAGCGCTTAAGGTTAAGATGAGAATAAGGGGAATTTTGAAAATGTGATTAAAATTTATATTATTATTTAAAACATAGTTAGTTTTAGTAAAATTCTAAAAATTGAAATATAATTTAGCAACTTATTTAAAACACAAATTATTAAAAATATTATTCAGCCAAAAAAAACGTCAATTTATAGGACACGTAAAAAAAATACTATCTAAGTAAATTTTAATACTTTTCTGCTATATTTTTGTATTAAGAATATAAAGAAACATTTCAATGAAAATCAACACTAATTATTTTTCAAATTGGTAAGAGGATAAAATAAATAATATACTAACGTTATAAAAATTAAGCATATTTTATAAGATATTACCATAAATATAAAATTTCTATAATGAGTGAGGCTAGAATCTTCTTTCATCGAACCTCTAAGCACTTTTTAATAGAGTTCTAATTAATATTATTATTCGTATAAATGTGAATAATATTTAGACAAAAAATAGAGCTTATATATAATACGTTAATTTTTAATAGTTAGAATTATTTTTTAATTAATAAAAAAGTAGTTATTCAAAGTGGTAAATGGATAAAAATATTTGGTATATCAATAAATACATAAATATAATTACGTAAAATAATTATATTCATTAAAATAAACGTCATATATTTAAGAGACACCTTATAAAATAACTCATATTTAAATAATTCACTTTTCTTCTTATTTATTTGAATAATTCGTTAAATATAAATGAATACACATTATTTTTTACATAAATATTGCATAGTTAAATTGTTTTTTAACTGATCAAGGGATCTTCGATTAGAGAATTTACCAAATATATTCATAACAGAAAAATTTGGATACATCTTAATTCTTATAGGTTCTAAAGTTATTGTTAAATAGTGATAATAATTACTAACTGAATATAAAAAGCGTTATTTTATTATAGAAGTTCATAAAATTATATATTTAGTATATAAAAAAACAATAAGTGGTATTTATTGCACTAACCTAACTGAAATATTGCGTATATAAAATAAAACTAAAATGGATAGATAATAAATTTCAAGATTAAGATAGTAAATACGTCAAATTTGTATATAGAACACCTAATAACATATTATAATATAAATTTTTACAACCTGTTTCTTGACTTATTAATTGTAATATATAATATTAATATATATCATATAAAAGTAACTAATTATTTTTCAAAATAAGTAAATACAATTTTATCACGTTATAATATAAACTCTAATATTTATAAGATATATTAAATAATAATTAACTTTTCATAAATAACATCGATTTTTAATTTTTAAGAAATAAAATCGTTTAACTTTTTTCAAGAATTCTAAATTAATTATATATATCTAGTAATAGTTCTAATAAAAATAGTATAACAGTAAAAAAATTATTTTTTAAGTCTAAAAATATTAATTATTTTTTTATACCTAGATATAAAAACCGAAGCGGTTAATACGTGCATGGGGACCTAGATATGAAAATTATTTATTAAATATTATTGGCAGATTAAAAAAACAAATAATGATAATATTTAAATTATCAATAAGTTATAAAAAATATAACGTGAAATTTAGACACCTTAAAAACTATATATTAAATAAATATTTACTTTTTCATGCTTTTGGATAAAAATTAGCATTTCTGAAATACATGAAATAAATCCAACATTAGTTATTTTCTATAATAATGCTACTGAAAAAATATAATACCGTTTAAAATATTAATCTACTCACGAATATTTAAGATTTATATATCAAATAATATTTTACAAAATCAGTTTAATATAAATATAGGTAATAAAATATACGTTACATCAATTTGTATAAGAGATCTTCGTTACTATAAATTGCTTAAAGAGTTGAATAAAAATTTATATAAGAAAAAGGTACAGTAATAGTTATATATCGCCAAACGTCATCAAAAAAATAGGAAATATAATCTTATTTTTATACTCATAGAACATTGGCATCCCGAGCCTCAGAATCCAGGGCTCTTCCTCGGCTTCACGGCCTTACATGCGCATCAGATTATCTCTCCAGCCCCCGTGATAATAATGACACCATAATTGAATTATTGAGTTGGCCAATATCTTCTTCAGTTAAATAATAAATCTGTTCCAACTCTGAAAGAAACAACCTATTTTCATCCATCTTCAAAATATAAAATTAATAAATCCCAATTCTTTTCCCTGCGTGGGTAGCTCCGCACCCCGGACTCCCCGACCCGTGCAGAGTCATTCCTCCTATGCAATATTGGTTCAGAAACAACACTGTGATAGTTAGTCACCAACTATGGCATTTTGTCAAATACCTAAAAAAAAATATTACCCATCAGTTAAAAAATTTTGTATAATATTATAACTCAATAATAATAATTAATCTCAAAATGTACTTAGATAATAATATTTATATAGGAATACATTACTGTCATATAAAAAAAGCTTCCCAACACATAAATTGATGTCAATAAGTATTATTAAATAATGTTGAAAAAATTTAGAGAAAAAAGCTAATATTAACGCAAGTTAAAATTTTTATTATTAAAACTGGTATCACAACTAATGAAAATATTTGGGTATATAAAAACACAAATTATTGAAATTGCATTAAAAAAACGTCAATTAAATACACCTAAAACCATTAAAAGTAAATTATCTTCTTCTGCCTTTTTGAAATTGCATATGCAACACACACGATTAGTTTTTTTAAAATGCTGAAAATACCCGTTAAAAACTCAATTTTAAGATTTATCAAATAGATTTCACAATGGATTGGAAATTAAGGAAAAAAATCAGTATATAAAAGTTCTAAATTTGTATGTGAAAATTTAAGAAAAAGTCGTAATTTTTAAAATAACATGTTTTTTATTAAAAACCAACGGTTTTCGCTATCTTCGAAACTATTTCCGGTATGATAAAACAAATACGTCTGAAATTTCATTACGGAACGGCAAGTCAAGAACATCTTAAAAAACTATTAATAAATCTTTTTCCATGAGCTCTCGTTTGCATTTTCAATGAAACACGTTATTATTTTTCAAATGCCCTGAAAAAGTATAAACGTTTAAAAGAAGGAGGTCGCTGGAGAATAGCACCAATAATTTCAAAATGGTTGAACAATGGATTTACTGGATATAGGACCTAAAGGCACACCCTTGACGGTTTTACCTTCCCTGCAGAGGTAAGTGAAAATTTATAAAATAAGAAAGGAAAAAAAGTAAAATTTTTAGAAGTAAAACTAAAATGTGAATTTGATATTAAAAAAAGAGATGATGATACACAAAAAAACTTAATGATTTCCTGAACCGTATTTAATGTATAAATAAGAAGACACCGTAAGGCCAAATAGGTCCAAAATTTCATTTAAAAAAACCGTCAATCTTAAGGACCAGCGGCTAAATACATATTAAAATGAAATTTATTTCAGGAATGTAATTTGAATTTGCATAATGAGCATTTGCAACAACAACCCATTATTTTATTCTATATATATTGATATATATCAAATTTCGTTAAAAAAACATCAATTTAATAAACCATTAAACCAATATATTTTTCACATAATTTGAATTTTGCCATAATGATCAATTTTGCAACACAAAGCCAACAATTATTTTTATTTTATATTCTCAATTTTTTCTTTGGAGAAATTCTATTGAAGGAAAAGTGTAATCTTTTGAAGTTAAAATTTATTATTTAATTTAATAAAGACAGTAATGCACTGTCATAATAGTCTCTACTAATAATGAAAAAATTTTGGTATATATAAAAACAATATTATATATTATGAAATTTCATTTAAAATAAACGATTTCATACTGTTGAAGACGGCCACCTTTAAAACTATGACTTAATTCATAATTATTTAAGATCATTTTTAGATGATAGATAATTGCAAAATATCACATCGGTATTTTTTTTTTACTCATTTATTATATGAGAAAACAGTAATATAGAAACAAAACAATACTGTCAATCGTAAAATTTATAAATGTTTATACTCATAATAATTAAATGATTGTGTGGAGATGGTTCTGAGTGACCATCTTATCTTTATGTTGGCTTTAAGTAGAGATTCTAAGTGATAAAATTGTAATTTATTCGATTAATATCTCTTTAAGATATATAAAGGCCTAGTCAAACGTTAAATAAATCCTAGAAATAAAAATTTTTACCTGTATAAACAGTATTTTTCAGCTTAACTAATGATATTATATGGTTTCGTCTTTATTAGGTGATATATTACAAAACCCACATTCCTATTTATTTGTTATGCATTTAATTAATTTACATTACGAAGCACCAAAACAACAAGATCGTTTCAATCAAACTACTTTTAAGATACACATAAAACTATTAATAAAATTCCCTTTTCTGCTTTTCTACTTCCCATCCTTTCAATGATATTAACACCAACGATATTTTTTCTATATCTAAAATACTTAAAAACACCACCCGTTTAATAATGCATGGCTCAAATGTCTGAGTGCTAGAATATTAATAGTCAAATTTAAATCTTATATATTATGGTTACTAGAAAATTGTTGAAATTTAGGTATAATCGTACTTTTAAGAGTTCTAAATTTGTAATGTGAATTAACATTTAATTAGAAAAAAAGGCCTTCTGACTAGATCTTCTAAAGAAGAGTCACAATTCAAAATTTTATAATATTATACAATTGTCATATATTGCCTGATACAAGATAGAAATAAAGACTCAATTTGCCAATTAATACTAACAAAAATTATTGAAATATCATTAATAAACTCCTAACTTGGACACACCATAACCAATTAATTAAATTCACTTTTTCTGTTGCCTTTTTTGAAATTGCATTTCAAAAAACACATTATTTTTTCAAAATGACGAATATATACCTTATTGCCATCCAAATTTTAAGAGATTTATTCCACCCTCATTGGTCAATTAAATCTTTCAATCTTAATATTCGTTACTTTTAAGAATTCTAAACATTCCGTACATTTGAAAATTCTAAGAAACGAACAAGGACTAAGTCGAAAGATTTAAATTTTACCATCTAAAACACATTTTCATCTTGAGTACCTAAGATAAAGTAGTTGAAGTAGCCATAAAAAAAAGCTAAAGAAATTTCATTAAAATAAAGCTACATTATTGGTTTGAATTTTGCACAAATTTTAATAACTTCTTTAAATAGCTATAGTTAATTTTTACCGATTTCCCTAGTGTAAACAAAGTTATTTTTCAAATGCTGAACCTACCGTTAAAAACTCCAATTTTAAGATTTACCAAAATAAATTTTCCAAAATGTGAAATTTAGGAAAAATCTTACTTTAAGAGTTTCTAAATTTGTAAATGTGAAAATTAAAGGAAAAAAGTAATTCAACTACTATAAATTAAAGATTTTGTATAGTATATAAATGAGGTTTCCACAGAAACTAATGAAAAATTTGGTATATAAAAACGAAATGAGTTGAAATTTCATTAAATAACATCAATTTAAGACACCTGATTCCAAAGCAATGAACAACTTCTCTCTTTATTCTTGTGTTTTTTACATGCTTATTTCAATGAGAATACATTGTCACGCTTGATCTGCTGAAAAACGCGTTAAAAACTCAATTTTAAGAATTTACCGAAATTAATTTCAAATGATATAGAAACTTTTAACATGAGGGGCAACGGTTTAAGATTTGACTAGAAATTGAAAGAAATTGTCCTACTGAAGAGGGCAAACATGTTGAATTTTAGAAGTTAGAAGAGAATTGTAGATTATATTTTAGAAAGAACAGAGAAGTTTTCACAACTAATGGAATATTTGGTATATGAGGACCAAGAATCATTGAGAAGAGAGAGAAAGATATTCACTTAAAAGAAATTTCATTAAAATATTAAGACACCTAAAACTATTAATAATATTTGGAACTGATTTTCCTGGACTTGATTGAAGAAATTGAGCGAATTTACAAGAAGTGAAGTTATTCTACATCAATATAAAATATTTTTCTTTTAAATGCGCTCTATAGAAATCAAACAAACAAACTTAACACTTTTAACGCGAACTTGCCCAAGAGTTTATAAGTACACTTATATTATTAATGAATATATATAACTCAGAAATAAATAAAATATTCGCATGCTCAGAGATATTGGATAATTTATTAATGTGACACCGGTAAAAAAGTCAGAAATTACTTTTTAACAATCAAATTTTATAATTTTACTGAAAATTTGGAGATAAAAGCATAATATTAATTCAGAAAAAAATATTTAAAAAAGAGCTCACAAAAAAATATTTTATATTTAAATATCTAAAAGAAACTCATTACAACAAACTAACCTAGTATTGTACCTTTGAACTTTTCCCGAAAATATTTTTGCTTGGTATATATAAAAACAAAATTAGTTGGCTAGGTATACATTTATATTTGCGTTAATCTAATAAGAAACTTTGTGTTTCCCAAAGGAATTTTAAGGTTGCACGCGACTCAAAATAAGAAGTTATATTAGAAACTTCTTATTCTTGCGATATAATAGTGAAATCTCATATGAGGTTCACCTTTTTAAAATTTTGTCAAATTCTTAAATTTTAATGAAATTACGAAATAAATTGTGTATTCCTTATATTAAAAAAAAAAACCAATTTTATATATAGTTGAGATATATCAAAACACATAATTAAATCTTCTTCTGTACCTATTTTGAAAACATAATTAGTAGAAAAATCGTACTTTAAGACTTGCAAATTTATTTAATAGTTGAAATGATTCTGTAATAGATGTAGCCGTAAATTTAAGATAAGTGATAAATTTGTATTTAAAATAACTAAGTAGTCAAGAAACTGTAAAATACTTTATCGGAATTTGTAATAAAACAAAAATAATTTGAAATTTTCATTTAAAAAATGTATTAGAATATTTAAAAGACAACTATATAACTATTAAATAAATTCAATTATTTCGACTATTATTGAATTATATAAATATAGTACATTACAAAAAAGAAAAATATTACTAATTTAATATTTTTCTACTTACAATATCAAAAAATTAAAGTTAAAAACTCAATATAAAATTTAAGATTACCAAATTAGTTTCAATATGTTGAAATTTAAATTTTGAAAAATCAGTTATTTAACTTTAATGTATAACGACTTCTTAAATTGTAATGGAAAATATATTTCGCAATGAAATATCAAAATGATTTTTCTTAATCTATGAAGCCTTTCGAGAAATAGCTTAAAGATTTATAATTAAATGTTTCTTAGCAAAACAAAAATTTATGACTCATAGTGTGGTCTAAGACTAAAAATATATAAATACATTTTGGAAAAAGATTTTAAATTAAAAATATTAAAAATTTTATCTAATTATAAATAATAATAACGTCGAATTTAATACTACCTATTCAACAATCTTAAATAAATTATTGTACATAGTCAAGGATAATGAAACTTTGAAAATTGCTTTTCAATATTATGTATACAAACACATCATATTTTTTCAAATTGCTGATAAATATTATATACCGTAAAAAATATATACTCAATTTTAAAGAATGATTATAATAATAAATATCAAATGTTTCGATTATTTAGGAAAAAAAATTCAGTGTTTATAATAATCAACTAAAAATAAATGTAAGAATGAATTTAAGTAATAAATTGCCGTCTTGAATTTAGTAAGATTTAATAAATTATTTATTTTTTATTAATATATACAGAATTTAAAAGATAACGATCCTTCCGGACTATTATATCAATATAAAACTAATTATAAATATGAAATTTTACTTATATTAAAAAAAAACCTTTCAATATTAATTTTAAAGGGACAACCTAAAAACTATATTAATAAAATCATTTACTTCTTTTATGCTTTTTTGAAATTGCATTTCAATATGAAACACATTTATTTTATTCAAATGTTATTTCTTTTTAAAAATACCCTTAAAAAATTACTTACATAAATTTTTCAAGACTTATCTGAAACCAAAAGCATTAGTTGAAATTTAGTTGAAAAATGAAACAGAACCGGATGAAAAATCGATATAAATTTAACACAATAGAATTAAATTACGAGAAAATAAATATAACGTAGTTTTAGAAGTATACGAGTTTTATTATATATATTATTAAAATACTAACTTAATAGAGTTTTCAACAACTAATGATAATAAATAATTTATAGGTAATATTATCTAAAAATGACAATAACATGAAATTTCATTCAAGAATTTTTGGTACGAATTTTACAAATAACTAAATAACTATCGTAATAAATTTACGCTTTATTTCTATGCACTTTTTGATTAATTTGGCATTTATCAATGATAAACATTTAATTTTTTCTTATAAAATTAGTATCAAATATTCTATATTATACTATAGTAATATTAAACTCAATTTAAGAATTACCAAATAATTTTCAAATAGTTCTGAAAATTTTCCCACCAAAATCTTTACTTTTTTTAAAGCTATTTATGCAAAAAAGTTGCTTAAGCAGAATCTGCATATTTGTTGTTCTCAAATAGTTAAAAAAAAATAGTTTATAATTTAATATATATGATATGATTAAAAATTTATTTATTATATTTAAAAAAATAATCATCAACTAAGCATTTAAATAAAATCACCAAAATTGCTTTAAAATATTACAATATAAACAAATAATAATATTTACAATGATATAATATTATTCTATATAATTAAAAAATTAAAAGGTCTAATTTAAGACACCTAAAAAAACTATTAATAAATTGCTTTTCCTGCTATTTTATTGATAATAAAGTGTTTTATAAACTAATCAATTTAATTTTTTTTTATAATAAACTTGATATCTGAAAAATAAACTATAGTATTATTATAAAAAACTCACTATTTATTTACCAACTAAATATACCATAAATATAAATTAACAATAATTTAAGTAATTGGATAAAAATTATTAATATATATATGTGATAATATAATAAAATATACGTTAAAGTTATAATGAAAAAGAGCATCAAAATAATGTAATATTAATGTGAAAATTTATTATAAGAAAAAAATAGCGTCCGTTTTCAATAATAATAGTTATAAATAAAATTTTTTATTTTATATAAAACAGGGTTTTCTTCAAATCTAATTTAGAAATTAATTTTAGGTAATTTTATATTTATATATTAAAATATAACAAATATAATAGAAAACTTTCATTTATAATTAAATACGCATTCACCATCTCGCCTATAAATAAATATATATAAATAATAAATAAATTAAATAAATTCTCTTTTCTGCCCTTGTATATATTTGTGTAATGTAAAGTCTATAATGAAAACACTTATATATTTTTTTTTAAAAAAAAACTCTAATAAATATTTTATGTGTTAAAGCTAAAATGCTGCAAGCATAATCTTTAGATATAGGCAATTTTTTTAAGATCGTCGGAAAAATCAAATATACATTTTAAAGAGTTCGATAGAAATGTTTGTAATGTGAGAATTTAAGAAAAAAGCGTAAATTTAGAATTATTTAATTTTTATAATTCAAAGATTACGAAGGATTGATCACAACTAAGATGAGATGAGAATATTTGGGGCTACCTTAATACGTATATAATCTTATTAAACAAAGAGAACTGAATCCCAACTATATAAGATTGTTAATAACTTTCACTTCCCAATCAAACTTCCAGTGGATACGGTTTTTAGAAATCAAAAATTTTCCTAAAGAAAAACATGTTAGAATGAAACAGGATGTACAAATTTATAAAATATTCACACTTATTTCAAGCATATATTAATTGAAATTGTTCGATTTTTGAAACAAATTATATAACTACTATTTACAAATCATGTTTATTATATTATATTTTTCATATAAAGGGTGAATATAATTAATTATTAATTACTTGACATTAGTTTTTTCACAACAAAAAGCTATCAAGGTACTATTTACAGCGTAAAGAATTTTGAATTAATCCATACTAATCAATTTCAGGTATTTTCTCTAATTTGAGATTTTTTGACAAAGTAAGTTTAGGTGCCAAACAAATAATGTTTTCTTGCTCTTACTTTTTTTTTTAAGATTAGTTTCCTTAGTTTCAAATAAATTTATTCTTTTGTGTTTTTATCTTGTCAATAGAGTTTTTTAACTATAAAAATTAATGATGCGAAAAATCACAACTATAAAGCTGATTGCCAACATTGTATAGAACCGATGTCTATTTTCAATAAGTATAATTTTTTTTTTATGAAAAAATAAAATAAACTAGGACGATTGTTGGCAGTTATTGTTAGATACTTATAATAAAAGTTAACAATAAATTAGAGAGACAAATGAATTTCAAAAAGTAAGCTCAAAAAGATTATATAGTTTATGAATTATTATTTCATTTATAAATAATCAAATTTTATATTTATTATTATTATACTTATTCTTATTATTAATAACTATTTAATATTTTAAATATCAATTATTATTCGTTCTATTTTAGCCTTATATTTAATTATATCTTGCAATATTATTTTCAATATGATAAATTTAAGTCATATATTGTTTATTTAAATTCAAATTCTAAAAAATACATTTATTATATATTATTATTCCATTTGAAAAAAAATTCTCAATATTTAGGATTCCAATTAACTTAAAATTTATTATATTTCAAATGAATGTAAACGAAATTATATCGAACAAACTAGATGGTATCAATGAGAGAGAATGGTTCATAAATAAGTTGGCTGTTTATCATTGTGATATTGATTTTATATTTCATTTATAAATTATTATTCATTGTAATTATATGTATGTAAATATTTAAGATATAAATTATAGCTATTATATATTTCTCTTTCGAATTAATAATTTGTAGAAGTTTATAATTTAATATAATTTTATTTATTTTATTATTTAAAATACATATATGTATTCTTATATATATAATACATGTATTTATCAGACTAATGAATTTATTTTATTTTAGATTTGTTTTAAATATTATAATACAATATAATTCTATTTTTTTAATATTTTCATAATTTCATATACATATCAAAAAACCTTGGTAACCACCTTTAAATTTTCTTAAGACACCTCTTTAAACAATGAGCCTATAATAACTCATCTAAACGTTTTTTCAATAACACTTTATGTTGAAATATATAAATTATCCCATATGATTATAGTTAAAAAGCCAACACTTATGTCATTTTTGATTAAATTCTTCTAATCTCGCCATTCAAGGTTTTGAAAATCAATTTGAATTGCCGGGTTGCACAAACCACAAAAAATATGCAATCTTTCAGGATTTTAGAGATTATTAAAAAAAGTATTAGAAGGACCAAAATATATATCATATAAATTTTATATATTAGATTGTTTTGCCTCTATAAAAAAGGATTGAAAGAATTTCAATACCTCTCGTCAACAGAGTTCTAGAATTTGTAATGTATTAAAATTATTATATATTCTAAAGATAAAAATGAAGAAAGAATAATAGAGAAATTTGCGGAAACACTTACTTGAGAAGTAAAAGAGAAATATTAACTGATACCTTTTATTTTGTTAAAACAAAAACAAGTAAATTTCACAACTTAAATGAAAAAAATCTATGACAGAAATTAGTTAGGTTCCAAAGGAAAGTAATTGCTTGCCAGGTAAGAAATATGCGAGATATAAATATTACAAGTTCATGTTTAAAATTTAAAAAAAAATTACTATTGGTGAGGTGCAGTGCGTGGAGATATATATAGAGAAAATAGAAATAAGATAAAATTTATGAAATTAATAGTAAAATCAGATCGAGTAGTTAGTATATTACGTAGCTTATTATTGAAGATAATGATGTTATGAAATAATTCATATTGAGATTATACACTAGACATAGTATAGTATTAATTATATAATAATATTGGAAAAAGAAATAATACATCATAAAGAATTAGGTTTCAAGATAATAAAGATATGAATTAGAACCATAGAATTTAAAGATTTAGATCATTTAATTTAGAGTATTAGAAAATTTAATAGAAGGTAGAAATAAAAAAGATTATCATTTAACATTTTAATAAATAGGATATAGATTAGATGAGATAAATTCTGTAAATCTCATCTTCCACGAGTGACAGCATTGTGATTCAATTACCAAATTAAGAGAAAACTTCTAAAGATAATTATAGGTCATTATATATTTAAGTAAATGTCTATTAAAAAGTGAAATTTTATAACAAATTTATATTTCAATTATTTTCTGTGTAAAGATATTGTAACCTGATATGTAAATAGTTATAATATTCATTCTAATTTCAAGTTTGTTGCTATTTCAAATTATATACAAAACATCAACTACATTACTAACATAAAGATTTACTTCATAGTTAACCTATAAACAAAACAAGTCACAAATATAAATATTTTTTATAGACCAAATTCCTTTTTTATCCGAACTCACTTGAAAATCCCTATAAAATTTCGACAATTTTCCTCCTGCTATTATATATGATAAATTAATAGAACGCGATTTATATTCAATGAGTAATTAATTAACACATTATTTTTTTTTATTATGTTAGTTTTAACTTGAATTTTAAAAAACTATAAAAACTGTTAAAACAAGATCCAAAAAAATTAAAAAAACATATCAAAATTTTTTAAGAAAAACAAAATAAAATTATATCCTTAATTACTTTTCACAAAATATATAGATAACATAATTAATCTAATTATTACTTATTAAGAGTTCTATAAAATTTGTTTAAGATTAGTTAAAAAATTCATAAGAAAAAGGCGTAATTTCTAGAGTATTTTAATATACTAAATTTTTAATTAAATTATAAATACAGTAGTTTTCACATACAACTAAATATTAAAATTATATTTTTTGGTTATATAAAAAACTACAAATATATTGTATAAATTTCTAATATTATTTAATAAAAAAAACTAGTCTAAATTAAAACATTTAAACTTTAATTTAAATAAATTATTCTCATTACGCTCTTTGACTTTGTAAATTATTAGCATTTACAATTTAGAATTAAATTATGTTTTTTTTTGATTAAACTGCAGGTAAAATCTGATTACACTATTGGTAACATATTTTTGAAGTCGTCATAATTATATTTTATTATTGTAAATACTATTATTTTCATCTAATAATTCATAATTCTTCAAGATTTTTAGTGTGAGATAATATTATAAATTACTAAAGATTCTTCAAGAGTTAAAAATCTTATTCATGTCTCTCGCTAGTTTGACTATATTATTTTAAATGATGTGTGCGTAATTCATACATATATATTATTAATTTATAATGTTGATCATATATTAATTTGACCATAGCAATTATTCGAATTGTAGACAAAGTTTTGAAGCTACTATGTCCATCTATTTATGTTTAAGCCACTTTATAATAACAAAAATCCATGACGCCAGGTATTAAAACAAATGCACCGCGCGATGATTACACAAGGTGCGGATTTGAAACGAAGGTAGTATTGAAATACCTTCTGAATCTTATTCAAAGTGTCCCTCAGTATAAAAACCAAATATTGAAATTTCATTTTAAAAAAGGGTCAACTTTAAGACACTCTAAAAACTATTTTTAACACTCGGATAAAGTCTTGCTTTTTCGCTTCGTTGTTTTGTACAAACTCTGGTTGCGACATTTCGACACTGAAGACACGTCATTGAGTCTTATATTATACTCACCGGATAGTGCCTTCGTGAGAACAAACCAATTTTAAACCAAATAAGAGTCTATAAAATACGCCTTAGAACCATTAATTAAGACAGGATTTACACATGCAATCACAACATACCATTGCTCCATTCAAATAACTTCAAATCTTTAAATGGCATATTATTTTAGACTTTTTGACTCTCAAATATCATGACTCTGCGTTAGGAAGAAACGGTAATAACCGTATCAATTGCAGCCTTGCTTCCCGGCCAAATCCAACTGAATGACATTGATGTAACTAACCAAAATTGTCTCCCAATTATTAGGAACTTTCTCCCCCGTAACAATTTCCTAATTGCTTAACAAGCCCCCAATCAAAAGTTAAAAAAAGGTACTGTTTGTTTTAAGAATATAACAATCTTAAACCAAGGGAGCATAGAGCTTCGGTTCCTGGTTTTCACAAAAGCTCACTTTGAGAATTTGAAAGATTTGGTACCTCTTCATACATAGTTTTAATCACTGAAAGTAGACCCCAATATATAGTTGAAATTTCATGTGACACTTAACCGACGCCCGAAACTCCCGAAATTATGTCTCCCAACGTACGTTAGTATACCAAGCAGACATAAACAAAATTAATTAAAAACATAATCTACTTTTCTGCTTTTTAGAAATTTGTAACTTTATCATTAAATTAGACAAACATACATTATTTTATTCAATTTAAATGTTATATATACTGAAATAATAATACCGTTAATAATAATAATTTTTTAAATTTACTCAATAATAAAGTATATAATATAATTATATTTGAGTATATTGTTATGAAATCCAAGAGTCAAATAATAAATATATCAAAGATTAGCTTTATCTAAGAATGTCATTCATTACATTTGTAAATTATTTTTGTTGAAAATTTATTCTATTGAACAAGATCGAGCGAGATTGAGTGTGTTCTTCGTATTATTTTTAGACCCCGGTCCGCATCAATAATAGATTAATTGTTGGTATTACAAAGAAAACATCTCATGAGCTAGTTTATTCCATCTAACCTAATACCTTAGAAACTAAAATGAAACAATTTAATTAATTTTTTGTTAGAATCATCATCATAATATTATTTTTATAATAAAACTCAAATATAATTATGAATAATTTCATTAATAAAAAATATCGTATCAAAATTTAATTATCAATTTTTTATTCTATCATTCATTCATTATATTTGATATTAATAAATATTTACTGCATCTATCTATTTCTGACTCCTATTTTGGATTCAATTTGAGTCATATTTTCATTCGAAACAATTATTTTTTTCCAAATTGCTCGAAAATCCCTGATAATATCAATATCAAAATTACATTCTATTCTATCAATTTTTTATTTGAATTTACTTTACAAATTTAAATTTTATCCAAATTCTGTTTTGAAAATTTATATTATTTATTATGGAAATAGAATATTTAAGTAATTTTTTAATTAGTAATATATTGATTTATTTTAATAATATTTTATGTATTTTAATTTGTATTATATTATATTAATTTAAGAAAAATTTTATCTGATAATTATTATTATTAGATTAATATATTGTTTATACTTGCAATTTTAATTATTTCTTACTTATTTATTATTATTATCATTATCTCATCATTATTATCATTATTATCATTAACAAAGCTGCAATTTCCATTCTTATTACAATAATAATATCATCATTATACTACATCATTTTCGCAACGTTTTACTGCATGATAAAATTAAGAACAAAAAAAATATAAGGCCAAATTCTTATTCTCAAACTTGAATGCAAAATTCTTTAATAATCTTCTTGTAATCCTTATGTATTAAATATGAATTAGCATTTATTTTTTGATTATGCCAAAATTTTAATAGAAAATTAATCCTCAAATGCCCTTAGTGAAAATTAAATGATAGGGATTTAAAATTAATATATTTAAAGGTATATTTTTTATAAAAACTTGATTGAAACATTTGTGTATATTAAAAAAAAAAAGCTTCAAATTTCAGATATAAAATTTAAATTTTAGACAATCTAAAAAAAATTATTGAAATTCACTTTTCAGCTTTTTGAAATTGCATTTTGGTGCAACACATTTTTTTTTTAAATGCATAAAAACCTTTTAATAAACTCAATTTAAAGAATTACCAAAAATTTCAAATGTTGAAATTTAGGAAATCGTTACTTTTAAGAGTTCTAAATTTGTAATTGTGAAAATTTTAAGAAAAAGCTAATTTTAGAAGTTAAACAACTAATGAAAATATTTGGTATATTAAAAACATATATGAAATTTCATTAAAAAACGGTCAATTAAAAAAATAAAACAATGATTAATAAATTCACTTTTTTCAGCTTTTTGAAATTCTGCATTTCAATGAAACACATTATTTTTTTTTCAAATGCTGAAAAATCCGTTTAAAAACCTCAATTTTAAGAATTACCAAATAATTTCAAAATGTTTGAAATTTAGGAAAAAATCGTTACTTTTAGAGTTCTAAATTTTGTAATGTGAAAATTTAAGCAAAAGCCTAATTTTTTAGAAGTTTAAAATTTTTTATTTAAAAAAA
Source organism: Trachelipus rathkii (assembly GCA_015478945.1). Classification (NCBI taxonomy): domain Eukaryota; kingdom Metazoa; phylum Arthropoda; class Malacostraca; order Isopoda; family Trachelipodidae; genus Trachelipus; species Trachelipus rathkii. The sequence goes on from JABUQX010065005.1 coordinate 24,629, forward strand.
ATTGCAACTACTAACGAACTAGTTGTAAAAATGTAAAACAAATATTGAAATTTCATTAAAAAACGTCCCTTTAAGACACACCTAAAACACATTAATAAATCTCTTTTCTGCTTTTTGAAATTGCTTTTTCAATGCAACACAATTATTTTTTCAAAATTCTGAAAATACCGTTAAAAAAACTTCGGTTTAAGACGTTCAGAAAATCTGAGAGATGAAAATTTTATCTGATGTAATGGGAGGTTCTGAAAGGGTAAAGTGCAAATTTAACAAAAAGAGCGTAATTTAGAAGTTAAAAATATTTTTATAAAACAGGTTTTCAAAACCTATTGGACCATTTGGTATATTAAAAACAAATATTGAAATTTCATTTAAAAAACTCAAATTTAAGACACCTAAAAACAATTAATGAATTCTCTTTTCTGCTATTTAAAAAATATATATATTTCTATATTGTTATAACACTAATCATTATTTATCCTTCAAATGTTATTCGTTAGAAATTCAAATACCGTTATATAAAACTCAATTTTAAATTAACCAATTAATTTCAAACTGTTTGGCAATTTTTTAAGGAAAAATCGTACTTTATAGAGTTCTAAATTTGTAGATGTGAAATACAAGGGAAAAAGTACTAGTTTAATTTTAAAGGTTAAGGTTCTAATAGTTTTTATTAAAAACAAGTTTTCACAAATATTTAGATTTATTTATGTATTTAAAAACAAATTAATTTGAAATTTCTAATAAAAAAACCATTCAAAGACACTCTAAAAATTATAATTAATTAAATTCATCGTTTATTCTGCATATTATATGTGAAAATAAATTTGAGTAGTTTTAGCTATGATTCATTAAAACTTGGTTAAATTTGTTTTTTAATATTATTTGTTGTGAAAATATACTTATCAATTATTTTAATTTAGATTTTTTATACCATTATAAATTAAATTATCATAAATGTTGAAATTTTAGACTTCTCCGTATAACTTGTTAAGGCTTATAATACTAAATTATATTATTGTATATTTGTGAAAATTAAGAAAAAGCGTATATTTTAGTAAAGTTATAAATAATTTCTTTAAATTAAAATACTCTATTCTTACAGAACTAATGAAAGATTATTGTACTAATTGTAGAGCAAATTCTTAAAATGAAACTCAAATATTTATAACCAATTTTTGTTCAAAAAATCAACGCAGAACCTAATTGTCCAATTTTAAGACACCCTATTAGAATTCAACTTATAAATATTACACTATTTCGAGCGTCTTTTCCTGGCTTTTTTTTAGATTAAAATTTGACCATTTATCAATATAAACCCGTTATTTTATTTTATTTACAATAATTGTTTAGATAAAGTAGATTAATTACAAAAAATCGTTTAAATATCTTGAGATAATCTGTTGCCTAGGAATAATCTTCAATGTAGTCATTTAATTTAAGAGAAAAAATCTATATATATAAATAGGACTTTTTAAGAGTTATCTAAAAGTTTATGTAATGTGAAAATTTCAACTCCAAGGAAACCTGATATAAGAGTAACTATTTTCTGATATCCCATAATGTTATATATATTAATTTTTTAATTAAAATAACATGGTTTTTCACAACTAATGTAAATAACAATTAAATTTTATAGTATCGATATTAAATATAAATTATATCAACTACTATCCAATTATATAAGATAAAATGCAATTTCAGATAATAGTTTAAATAAATTACATCCAATCTGTTGCCTACGGAATAAGTCTAATTTAATAATTTCGCTTTTCTGCATTTTGAGATAAAACTTTCAATGACATATTTATTTATTTCATTTAAATGCTTCAGGAGGTTAGAGAATAATATAATAATTTGTATATGTCGATTTAATCAAAAAACTTGCAAATTATGTAATGAGTTGATTAGAATTTAAGTAATAAAATTCGTACTTTTAAGTATAGTTATTAAATTTTAATTATATGATTTAAATGTAGCCAATATAATAGAGAAAAAGCCCCTATAATTTTAGTAAATAGTGTTAACCAAGCCTTTTATATATGATTTAAACATCTAGGAGTATCACAAATCATAATATTAAATTTGGTATATTATAACTCTAAAACAGGCAATGAAATTCTATTTCTTAAAAAAGGTATTTGTAAGTAATTCCTAAAAACTGATTAATATTTGAAAATTTTGTAACTTTTCCATCCAATAGAAGTTTTTGCAGTTTCAAATGAAAACACAATTATTTTTTATGGCAATATGGAACGAGTCTCATATCTTCTGGGTAGTAACTAGAACTGCACCTTAATCGAATTAGCCAATATTACAAATTGAGGTTGAAATTTAATAGGAAGTAACAGATCATACGTTCAAAGACTGCAATCAATCTGTATGGTCCTGTTGATCATATATTATAAAGCATAATAAGCGTTTTTATATATCGGTTAAATTTTAAGAAGTATATAATAATTTTAATTTTTATTAAATTTAAAATTAGTATATATAGTTTTCAACAACTAAGTGATAACTTTTGCGTATAATTATTATAAAAAACAATATTTTAAATTTTACTAATATAATAATAACGTTCTACTCCTAAATGTATCCTAATAAACAATTATTAAATATAATTAATTCTCTTTTACATTTGAGATTTTATGAATTTGCATTTCAATGAAAAACATATAATATTATTATTTTTCAAATTTGCTGTTAAAATAATTATACTACCTTTTTCTAATAACTCCAATATTATTAAGAGTTTAGACCGAATTAAAATATTTCAAAAATGTTGTAATGAATAATATTATTAGGAAATATTAATCAGTTTAATTTAATTAAAAGATCTTTTAATGATATAAAATTTTAAGTATAAAAATATAGCTATTATATTATAACTATTTAATTAATAGAAGTTTTTAAAAATATATTTTAGTTTACTAGTAAAACTCTTAACGTTTCATAACAATACAAATGAAATTATTTGTGATATATATATAAAAACTAATTATAAATATATTGATATAAATTTCATTTAAATAAATAATATATACGTAGTTCATAAAAAAAGGAAAGAACATACCTAAAAAAAATATTATAAATAAATTTATCTCGTTTCGTGCTATTTGAAATTGAATTGCAATGAAACACATTATTTTTGTTATTAAAAAAAAACTTCAATTTTGAATGATTAATTATATAAATATTACCAAATAATTTCAAATTATGTTGAATTTTATTAGTCGTAATTGGCTTCGTATTTACGGTTTTTAAAGAGTTCTAATATTATATTGATATAATATAGTTGTAAAAAATATTTAAATATGTCAACACAGAAAGCATGCGGTTATAATTTTGCTAATTAAATACAGGTTTTTATTTATTGGTTTATATTGAAATTTAATTGGTATATAAAAATACCAAAATATGTAATATATTATAAATAGTATCAACTTAAAAAAACTGTCATAATTTAAAACTTTATCTTATATTTACAATTTTCTTACTGTAATCTAATTTACAATTTATTCTATATTGTTAATTATTTTATGATATAATTATTATTAAATAGTACATTATTCAATTTGAAAACACTTAATATTTTTTATTTCATTAATAATTAATATCTGTATAAAAATATACTTCATTTAATTAAAAAACTCAATTTTAAGATTTACGCCAAATAATTTCAAAATGTTGAAAATTTTAGGAAAAAAATCGTACTTTTTAAAGAGTTCTAAATTGTAAGGAAAATTTAATAACAGGGTTTAATTTTAGAAGTTAAATTTTTTATTAAAACAAGTTTCCCAACTAATGAAACATTGTATATAAAAACAAATTATTGAAATTTCATTTTAAAAATAAATAAAATATAGCTTTAATATTTAATTTTATATTTGACTATTTGTGAGTATAAACAATTATTAATAAAATTCTCTATATTTAATCTTAGTCTATAATTGAAATTTGAGCTAATATTTTTCTAATGCAACACATCCTTTTTTTCAAATGCTGAAAATACCGTTAAAAATAACTCATAAATGTTTAAAGGATATTTAATTATTACCAATATTATAAAATTTCAAATGTTGATTCAATTTCGGCAGCCAAAATTGAATGTTCAAATATTTTAAGAGTATTCTACGAATTATATATGTTTAAAATGTATAAAATTAATATAAGAAAAAATAATAAGTGACGTAAATTTTATAGAAATAGAGTGATCCCTCGAATCTTTTTTATTTATAAAACAGGTTTTCACATATATATGATAAATATTGGTATATTATATAAATAAAATACAAATAATTGATTAATTATTTACTTAAAATAATTAAAAATAAATACTCATTAATAATAAGAAAATAAAAAACTAATTATAATAAAATTATCACTTGTTCTGCTTTTTCATGGGCAATATCATATTGAGTAAAAACATTACTAATTATTGGTCTGTAAATTGCTGAAATATATTTAATTTAAATTCATATATTAAAAACCTCAAATATTTATAAAGATATTTATCAATAAATAAATTTTACAAAATACGTTTATTTTATGAAAGATTTTAAATTATAACAAAACTTATTTTAAGAGTTTTCTAAATATTTTACTTTAAATATTTTAAATCAAGTTTAAGTTTAATAAAAAATTTAATAAAGTTTTAAGTAAGTGATTAATAATATTTATTTTATTATTGAAACAGATTTTCCTTTTTCTTTGGTAATAATGAAATATTTGGTATTATAAAAAAACAAATATTTGATAAATATATTTTCAGTTTAATTAATAAATACCTCATATTATTGTCTTCTAATAATTATTTTATAAGATTTATTTTCCTTTTTCTTTGGTATTTATATGGTAAATAAATTTTATGCATTTCAAACATCCACTTAATTATTATTATATTTCATTTAAATATGCGATGATTCCATAACTAGTTTCTAAACTTCATTTTAACCTTTCAAACCAAATAATTCTAAATGATAATTGAAGTTTTAGGAATAAAATTTCTTTGGTAATGCGTCTTTCGAAGTTATGATATTTATCATGCATTTAATGATTTTGTCCTTAGGTATGGTGCTATGTAGTCCATTCTAAAAGTGAAATAAAATGTCATTAAATAGGTTATCATTTTGTTGACAAGTCTGGTTTAAGTGTAAAGTAAAACAATCAGCAAAGAGGTCGTTCTTCACAATCCTTATATATGAAAAATTTTAGCGGTTATATAATAAATTAAAATGCATAATACTGATATAGAATTAATTTCATAATTAAAAAAACGTCAATTTAAGACATCTTAAAACTTTAAGTTAATTTAGATAATTACAGTGATATTTCATGATGTGGAGAAAGGCATAAATCAATGAATAAATCCCTATTTATTTGATTTTCATACAAATTGTACTTGAAAATTCTGCAATGGAAAATACTCAAATTATTTATTTATATATTATAAAAGAACTTATACCAAATAATTTTACATATGGAGGATACACCTATGTATTGCTTTCCAAATTAACAGCTATTCTTAATAAAAATAAAACTTTAAGTGTAAAAATGCTGCGTACGTTTAAAGAGTTACTAACAATAGTATAAAAATTGTGCTATATATTATCTATATAAGAAAATTAAGTATTAACCTTCGAACAAATAATTATAGCCGATGAGACTTATACGGGTTTGACCGACTAGTCTTTACCAGAAGTTTGCTTATTTATTTTAAATAATTTTTAAAAAAAGATCTCTATACTTGGCCGAGTTGTCACAAGGAACATCTAGGATGACAATAGTCCATTATGGAGAATCGGTATTAGTCAAAAATTTATACATTTAATAATTATTCTTCCGGTTGTAATCTAAATATGAAAAAAAAGACTGATCTTATTATGCAAGACACCCTAAATAAAAAATCTTTATATAAATAAAAATCTCTCAGCAACACATCATTCTGCCATCTATATATTATCTGACAATGTGTGCATTAACAATGTACCCTACAAAAATTCTGAGGTTATGGAGAGCACAACCAATAGATTTATTTTCTAATCAGCGAAAAAAATCCCCATATGCATGAAACATAGAAAAGCATATCCGTAACAAATAACGAACATCCAACTTTTAAAAAGTATCAGCCTTGAATTCAGGACCCATACAACAAAGAAAACTCAAAATCATTTAATTATATCCAAAATTATAGAAATGAGTATATGAAAATTATCCATCATATTACGACCCATAATGGCAAGAGAGTGTAGGTAAAATTATAACAATAGAGGTAGAAACCTTAAGGGTAGAAGAAGAGATGAATGTGGAAAACTTATATAAAAAGCAACATTTAATAAAAGTGAACAAAAATTAAACAGATTTGGATATAAAGTATATATTAAAGAATATTTATAACTCATCTGTAAATATTAATTATAATGAGGACAAGGATACTTGCACAAAACAATTTCATAACATAAAATGAAAATCCTTTGCATATAAAAAAAATAAAAAAAAAAAAAAAAAAAAGAGAATAAATAAAATATAAAAAAAAAGGACCAAAAACATCACTTTTGTATCCTAATGTTTACAATTAAAGATATTTTACCAAATGAGACTTACTCTCCAATTTATATAAGAGATCTACCATTTTTAAATTAAGCGATGGGGTATTTTAAACCTAAATTTTCACCTATTGCTCTGCTCTCCCTATTTATTTATAATTAGACTTATTTTCTCGTAAAAAAGAGAGTTAACCAGAGAATAAGCTGAATGGAAAATAAGTTTATTTCATATGAAGATATAAATTTTAATGAAAAAAAAAAACTGGAAATTGAGTCAAATAATTGATTATAATGAATATATTTCATTATATATTATGTTTTTGAATAATTAATTTATAGGGTTCTAGTGAAGATTAAATAAATTGAATCTTAAATAATTTATGTAATATTGAAAATTTATAAGTTAAAAAATAACTTATAATTTTATGTAAAGTAATATAAATAATTTTATTTATTTTAAACACAGCTTTTGACAACTAATGAATTAATTGCTATTCTAGTCTTATTAAAAACAAATATATTAGAAATTTATTATTAAAAGTAACGTTAAACTTTTTAATACTAATTACCTAAATAAATCAAATATAATTTAGCTACAAGAATTATCTCTAATCTTATTCATGTGCTTTTATGTAATTAAATTGAATATAATTATTCAAAGAAACACATCATTTTTCCAATTAATGTAGAATAAATACCGTTCTTAAAATAAAATTTCTCAATTATATAAGCATTAAACATACCAAATAATTATTTACAATTAAAATTGTTATGTTAAAATACATAACATAGAAAAGGACAGTATTCAATAAAAGTTTACTAATTAATTAATTTGTTTAACTAACTAATAAATTTTTAAGATAATAAAAGACAGTTTAATTTAAATAAATATTAATAGTTATCATATAATTTTATTTTTTATATATAAAAACAGTATATTATTAGTTTTCAAATTATAAACCATAATGATTAAATTAAATTAGTGATTAAAAATAAAAAACTAATAATATAAATTTATTCTATAAATATCAAATAAAATAACTAGAGATCTCTAAAATATATTCAATACTAAAAAATACATATTTATATGAAATAATAAATACACTTTTCAGCTTTTTTAATATATGAGTTTAATATGATTAAATCAATACATTATTATTTATAATTTTTTCTAAATAATATAATGCTGAAAAAATTAATTTAATAAACTCAAATAATTTTAGTGAGATATTTATTAACACATAAAAATAATTTTCATAATAAATTAAAGTGATAAATTTATTATTAATAGTATATGAAAGGATATAAATATATATATGTAACTATCTATTTAATTATATGTTCTTAAGTTTCTATTAATAAAATATATATATTATATTGTATTAGATATGTAGAAAAATATTTAAGAATATAAAAGAATATAACCAGCTGAATTTTAAGTTTAAAATTATAATTTAAAACAGGAATTTCCTCAAACTGAAATGAAATATTTATAATGATATATTAACCGTATAATATTTTAATTAAATTATTCGATGCTACAGAATTATTTGCATAAAATTTATTATGTAACGTGACATTCATAAATGATATATAATTAAGATTAATAAAATTTCTCTTTATTATTATTTTGCGTAGCTATTTAGAAATTATGTGTAATATTCAATGGAAATACAATTCATATCTACTTCTTGTATATGTTAAATCTCTATATTAATAATAAAAACTCTGAAATTTTATAAAGCATATTTACCATTTATAAATAATAAATTATACAAATATATTTATGAAGATTAATAAGGAAAAAATATAGCGTACTTATTAAAAGATGTATATTTACTTGATAAATTTGTAAGATGTATGAAAATTTAGAGAACTAAAGTTTAGAAATATTTTAAAATTTATTAAGTTTAGTTCTTAAGTTACATTTTCATATAAATCATATAATAATAAATATTAGGTATATATATATTAATATAAAACACCACTTACATTGAAATTAATATGACACATTCTTCCCTACTCCAGGGAGTATAAAAAAAAAACTTATGTCAACAATTAAAAGATCAAGATGAAATCAAAAGACAAATTACAACTTGAATTAATTAAATTCAATTTCTGCTTTTTGAAATAGCATGATTTCTACATATCATCGAATAAAAAAGCAACATTATATCTTATTCTATCAAAATATTCAACTGAATACAAAGAGAATACCGGAGATATTTATACAAAAGACTAGATTTATATCTATTAGTAATTATACCTTTTAAACCAAAATTAATATTTTTATCAGAGAGTAATCTAATATGATCACTTACACAAGTTCATACGCTTACGTGAAAAAATATTGCGTACTTTTTTAAAAAAAATAGAAAGACTACATAAGATTAATGAACAGAGACCAGTCGATTATTCTAGAATGTCTGAGAAAAATAATATACACACAAGTGTAATGACAAGAGGAGCGAATTAAAATAATGAATTGTTCGAAGTTGTCATTAAAGATGATATATTGTTTTACCATAACAGTAAAAAACATGAAGTGTCATGTCCAGAAGTGATTCCACAAGTTGATAACTATAATATGTTTAACAACCCGAAAATGCTTCGTAACCCGACTTGATAATACAATATATAAGATTTTGAATTTAACCATAATTTTGAGAATTGAAATTCCTAATGAAAAATAAACTAAAAAATCTGCAGAAATTGTTCATATAGTTGAATTCGGCTTATGACGAACACGAATAAAATTTATCAAATTTAAAGAACCTACATGAGTTAAAAGGATCCAGAACTATCTTAGTCTAAATTTTATCTAATAAATATTCATCTTCCTTTTGAATTTAGAATTGTTTCTATAATATATGCAACACATCCTAATTTTTATTCAAACTGCTGAAATAGATATACCGTAAAAAAACTCAATTAAGATATATTATAATTACCATAATTATAATTTCATTGTGGAAATTTTAATGAGAAATTAATAATAGGTCTCAAAACTTAAGTTAACTATATATATTAAGTTTAATATTATTTTTTTAGGCATAATGATAATAGTAAATTATTAAATATGTAAAAAAATCCTTGGCGATTAATTATTGTAGTAAAGTTTTTTTATATACATATGTATTTGTTTTAAATATATAATAAACATAAGTTTTTCACAACTATATATAATTGAAATAATTATTTGAACAATTAAAAATACCTAAATATTTATAAATTTCATTATAAAAAAATAAAACCATTAATTTTAAGCTTCTTTTATAAATAACATTTATAAATTGAATAATGTTCTCTTTAATTATTCTCCTATTAGTATTCTTTTTTCCATTTAATTATGGAATACTATAAATATACATTATATATATATATAATAGTTATCATAATACTATACCCTACTTTAACAAGATCACGAATGTATATTATATATATTATATTTATTCATATATATATAATATAATGTTTACATATATATATATATAATTATATATACACATATATACTATATGAATAATAATAAATTATATATATTATATACTATTATACGATATATATTAAGATATTAATAACATTATCCATGGATAAATATTAATTCAATTGAAGTATATATAAGACATTTTTGCTAGTAATATTATTCAATAATATTATGATAATTTAGAATAAATTATTAAAATATTTAGTGTATATATAGTAATAAAATAAAAATTATATATATACTGTAAATATATTGATAGATTTGTAAGTGAAAAGGAAAAAAAAGGTTTTTAAAAACATCTATTTTGTTTTCTAAATAAAAAAAAAATGTGGAAAAAATCAAGCGATTTCTTGTTATTTATCTTTTTATAAAATACTTTATTATTTTTCAATTTTATATTACATTTTTTTTATTCTTCAAAGCTGAATATAGTTTTTATCCCATATTTGATATATATGATGAATACAAAATCCCCCCCACTCAACCCTCAAGTCACGAACTTTTTGTTTTTAATTTAAAGAATGGCATAGTTATTAAAGATAAATCTTTAGATTTTGGATAATTCTTTCTGAATATAGCCACAGGCAGCATGACTGCGCCTTATATCAGTCATTTATACAATACAGTTGTATGTTATTTCAAGATTTCATAATAAAGAAATTGATATATAACAATACCGTTCAAATTTTTCCTAGAATAGAGCCTATATTAATATATATATATATATATTTACTAATATATATATATATATGTTAAAATTTATTATATATTATAATTATTATATATAAAACAATACAAGGTTTTTATTTCTGTACACTTTAGATAATATTAATATATTTATTAATAATTTAGGTATATGATAATATAATAATACAAAATTATTAATATATAGAAAATTTCATTAAAATATACGTTATTCATAACTAATTTACAAAATGAACACGTTCATTTAAACTTAATATAATATAAATCTCATCTTGTGCTGTTACTTTTTTATTTTATTGAACTGGCATATCAAATTATGAAACATTATTTATTTATATCAAATGACTGAAAATCCTTCATAAGTTAACAAATCATATATCTCATATATTTATTAAGAGATAACTCTAAAAATAATATTATAATTTCATTATATAAATAAACACAATAATTTACACATCTTCATGCATATGTATATATGTAAAATTTTAAGTATTATATATATATATATAGAAAATGTACGTATAAATAAATATAGCTAATGAGTAGTTAAAATAAGTAGCTAAATATGTTCAAAAAATATATATAAAGTATATTTTCTGACTAAGCTATAAAATATGTACATAATATAGATATATATTTATAGTTGAAATTAAATATAATTATAAATATTTTAAAGTAGGTCTAAAAAAAAAAGTTTATGGGTATAATTTTAGAATATTGATACGTTAAATTTTTTTTAATTATTGTTCACTTTAGATATAAGTATTTACTATAAGTAGAGAATTTTTTTTTCACAATACTATAATTACCTCTATCATGTTTTTGTTATAAAATAATACAAATTAAATAAAAGTCAAAATATATAAGATATAATAAATATTATATGTATTAATATATATATGATATATATATCATATAATATATATATATTTAAAGAATACGGGATTCGAAGTTATTCTTTTTCTGAAAGTTTAATAACTATATACATAATATATTTATATAATATATACTAAATATGTATAATTTATAAATATACAAGTATATATATATATATATTATATATAATAAAAAAAAATATTATATATATATATTATAATATTAATGATATATAATATATAATAAATTATATAGATATTTAATATATCTTAAGTAACAATATATAGGTCTAAAATATTCAAGCAAAATGTCTTTCACTGCTAAAAATACTATTAATAAAATTTGTACATCCTATATATTTTGATATTTAGTGTCAACAACAAATTAAAACATATTTTTTTAATTTAACAAATTAAGTCGTTTTCGAACAATCATAATTTTTACTTTCTTATTTGGATCATATAGTAATCTAATAATGAAACACTATATATTATAAATTATTTTATATATTATAATATATATAATATATAAGTATAATAATATGAATCATTATATATTTATATATATATCATATATAATATATACTATTATAGCATTATAATATTCCTCATATTAATAATTTATTTAAAAAAATTACCTTTTAATGTAAATAAGTCTGGGGAATCGACAGTTAATTTGTGTTGAAATTTTATATATATAATATATATAATTAATATAATAGTATGATATAGATATAATATAGTAATAGAGAAATAAATATACTATATTTTATTTTAAGATTCTTTTTTATTATTATACATGTGTATCGTGTCTGAATTTTCAACAAATATAATAATGTAAAACAGATTTTTGAAATAACATTGAAGTGGAGTCCCTTGGAAAGTTACACATATAAGGGGGTCCAAGGGGAAAAAATTTAAAGCTGCTCAATTCCACGGATAGCAAAAATTATTTCAATAAAAAATATGAAGAACTGAAATTTTCTTTTTTAGTTCATAAGCCAATAATTAATATCTTAGTAAAGAATTAATAAAAAAAACATGAATTAATAATATTTTATGAATAATGGATAAAAAATATTAATTATACTTTAATAATTCAGAAGCTTAAAGAGAATCTCAAAACTTATATTATAAATAATAATAAAATAATAATAATAATAATAATGATATTATATTAATAATCCTCTAAAAACATTATAAATAATAAATAAAATAATATATAATTTATTAATAATAATGTTATTAAAAAACAGAAAAATAAAAAAATAGAATATAATAATTAATTACATTAATTAATAAAGAATAATGATAAAATTACTTAATAAATAATTTAATATACTATAAATAATTCATAATAATTAATTAAAATAAGGATAAAAATAATAATTAAAAACTGTTGTAGAAATAATAATAATAATAATAATAATAATAATATAATAAATTAATATAATAATAATAATAATAATAAAATAATAATAATAATAATAAAACAATAATAATGATTTAAATTATATAACAAATTATTATAGTAATAATATACTAAGTGTACAAATATTTAACCCTAGAGTTGTTACCTATCAAATATTACTATGATAGTTTTTATAAATATTATATTATATACTATATTATATATAACTACAAACTAAAAAATTTAACAGGAAATTATCTTACATTTTCATCCTAGCAAAAATCTCATCTCTCACCTCACTGTCAATGACTAAATCTCGTTATAAAATGGCGCTAGCCACTACAAACATTATTTATTTTATAATAATATATATATATTATTATATTTATAAAAAAAAAAAATAATATACTTCGGGAACTATATATAACAATATATTTTAAGAATAATTATTAATAAGCACTATAATAATAAAATTTCAAATGTTAGAAATTTTATAATATATATATATAAATAATATAGAAATAAATATATGTTAATCATTTACACATTTTTTTTTATTTAATATATAATTCCTATAATATATTGTATAAATTTGTATAGAATTATTTATATATTATATATAAATGCGATCTTAAACTTTTAGAACCACATAAATAATATAATAGCTTCCACAAATTATTATATAATAACTAACAGTCTATAATATATAATATATATATATATATATATATATATATTTGACTACTATAACTCAGATTTAAAGATAAAGCTCGTTTCTAATAACAAGGTCAAATGATATAAGGAAAAAATTTATTTTTAAATTATTTAATTTATAATTTTAAATTAAATTTAATTAAATTTATAAATTTATTTTACTATTTTAAATTTTATTAATTTTGACATTTTTAGATTTTTTTTTTATATATTTTTAAGTAAATAAATAATTTCATTTTGGGACAAATACTAAACAAAAATAACATAATATATAAAATATATTTTTTAAATATAATTTAAAATAAAAAGTATATATATTTTAATAATTTTATATGAATTTTAATATAATTTTTATATGATTTTATATAATTGAATATAATTTTATATAATATAATATAAAATATTATAATTTACAATATATATCTATCATAATTTATATTTTATTTATATTATTTATAAATATATTTTTAATAATTTATATGTAAAGTCGTAACATATATGTCGTAAGGGTTACGGGATCGATTCCAAGGAAAAAACTGTTGATAAGTTTTTCTCCTAAAAGTTAGCAAGATATGATGATATTTTTTTCGCACCGCACCGCACCGCACCTATATATCAAAAGGTAATAGCACACCACGCACCGCCACCGCACCGCACCGCACCGCACCGCACCGCACCGCACCGCACCGCACCGCAACCTCACACGCACCGCAACCGTCTAAAACGTACACACGCCACCAAGCACCCACTCACATATCAATATATTATACTTATCTTCAATGTACCTTATATATGATCCTAAATAAAGATTATAATTCAAATCTCCTTTCATAAACTTGTTTACATTCTTTTTAATTCTCATTATTTGAATATTTTACAACATGGCGATGGAAATACAAATCGATATAAATCAAACAGCAACTAATATTCATTTAAATGCTAAAAAGCAAGAATTGGGTCTGGGAATTTAATTATAAAGAAAAAAGTATATAATAATAAATCGTATTATATAATTTTATCTTATTAATTTTTAGATAATATTATATATTATATATGAGTTATTTAATTTATTGTAATATATTATTAAAATAAACAGGATTATAAATGTTAATTCCATCTAATAATGAAACATGTTGAGTAATATTAAAAAACAAAGATTTATTGATAAATTATTTATACCTATATAATATATATAATTTAATAAAATAACAGTTACAATTTAAATAGAATTTTGCCATTTCACCCCAAAATTAATAAATTTATACTAAAGTAGGAATTGAATAGCTATAATTATATATATATATATTTATTATTGAAAATTAGAACTTATTATTTCAATATATGCCATTTTCAATAATAATCTATATAATTAATTATATAGTATTTCATAAAATTAAGTAATGATAGTATCAAAAAAATCAAATAATAAATACCTTTATTAAAAATACACATTTAAATGAATTAAGTAATTCAAATGATTGTAGAAATAATTTATATATATAGTGAATGAAAAAAATATTACGATCATACTCATTCTTATCATTGAATTGAAGTTCTATAATTTTATATATATATGTGATTAAATTATATGTAAAAAAATTAATGGATATATTAAAATAGAAATAAAAGTGATAATATATATCTAATATATCATATATATATATATTATAAAACTATATACTCAATCTAATTATATAATTTTATTATATTGAGAAGTTAAATTTTTTATTTAATATATATTATAAAATACAGGTTCTTACATAAAAAACTTAAAATTAGAAATATTATGTGATATATACTTAAATTTATAAAATTAAAGATAGGGAGGGTCAAAGAGTTTGATATATATCGATATCGATATTTCTTTTATCAATATGTCTAAAAAATCTTTATCCTTTTTTTAATATTATAAAAGTAATTCATATTATAAATATATACAATATAAACCCCACCCCAACACGTAAGGAACTTGTATCTTTCAGTTCTTATTTGGTTGTCATTGTTAAGTATGATATGCGTGGAGGTTGGGCTAGAACTCTAATATACTCTTATTATTGAATTATAACAACCTTTTAATTTTATTTTCTCTCTATTAAATCAGTTCTCTATGTACGATTCCGTTCATATTTTCATCCAAAACAACCGCACACTCCTTACTGTTAAAAACATACTTCAATACCCAGGCCAAAATTCAATGATTTTAACAGTAGCAATATATATACAGCGACAATAATTTTACAAATGTTTGATTAATTGAATAATTATTATAGGTGAAAAATATACGGTATTATATACTTATTATAAGTAAGATTTATACATAATAGTTAAATATATAATACGTAGATATAATATAGATAACAAATATTAGGAATTTTATCAGCATCAATAAAACAAACCAAAAATTTAAATAGTTAAAATGAGATTAAATTTATTTTTATTAAAAATACAATTTAAAATGAAATGATTAATTTTTTATTTATTATTGATTTGCATATAATAAATAAACAAATATTTAGAAATTTTCATTATAAAATGCTTCAGGTTTTGGGAAAGCAAGACAACGCACTCTTAAAGCTGTTATAATATGAAATTCGTCCATTTTAATGGACTTTAAATTTAAAAATATATTAAAATTCATTATTTCAATGAAATACACATATATTTAAATTTTTTTACAATAATAATAAATACATTTGGATAATACCGTATAGTAATAAATATAGATATAAATAAATATTACAATTATTATATATATAAATATACCTATATGTTCGAAGCTAAAAAAAAATATTATTAACGATAATAACCATATATGTCTTATTTCTCAATAGTGAGCATACTCTGGAATAAGTTGATAGAAAGAATTGCAAAGAGAAATATGATCAATTCGAAGGTAAGTTATCTAAATTTATAATACAACTATTATTCATGTTTTTTGAAATTAATGTATAAGGGGGGTGAAAATTTTTTATATATATTATAATATAAATGAATAAATAGACTCATACGTAAGACAGGTGACAGGTCATTAATAATAAAATTCATTTTTTATTATTAATAAACAATTATTTATCTTACTAATCAATGTGAGATATTTTAATGAAAGATTATTATTTATTTTATGCGTATATGATAAAAATACAATATATTAATATTATTCAATTATATTAAAAAAACAATATCAAATTTTAATTCAAATAGAAAACAAAAATTTGATGAAACATATATTACTTTATCGAATATGTCAAATTACACTTGGAATCTTTCAAGTATCAAGAATATAGACATTAATTTTATATATTCCAAATTATACCTGCGATAACTCAAAGATAAACACGTTGAAACCTTAATAAACAGACAAGAATATTGCAGTTTCCTAATTCCGCTTTATAAATCAATTGTCTTTTGTTGATTCAATTAAATAGTCATGCCTTGTTGAACTTATGGAGAAACCTGTTATAAGCTCAATTAAATCGAATTCTTTACTTAAAATTGTGCAAATACATTGCTGAAAAGGTTTTATTAGTATAAGTAATTGCTTATAAAGTTTTCGTGTGAAATTTAGGGATTTTGGAGTGAATAGAATTTTTAGGGAGGAGTAATTTATAAGATTGGATATATTGTAATTTTTTATATTGATTTTTTTTTATACTTGCCAATTTAAATCTAATTTTTTTATTTATTAAATATATCATTATTATTTTTTAAATTAAATACTTTGAGTAAAATTGTAATATAATTTGAATTGAGGTAAAATGATTTTTGTGTTTCTTAAACATAAAGGTAAAATACATGTTACTGTCATTATAAAACATACAGAGAAGGAAACTAAAACTCATTGAATATTTGTAATTTAAAAGGGTAAAATGATTTTTGTGTTTCTTAAACATAAAGGTAATATACATGTTACTGTTATTGAAAGTACCAGATTTAACAGGTAGATTTTTTTTTATTTTAAACTTATTGAGTCTAGCAATATTTTAGAAAGAACATTTATTTGTTCTTATGTAATTTCAGCTTTTTGGTAAAAAATTCCTCAATTTTATATAGCTATTAACTGATACTTTCGGTATAGAGTCTGTGAATATATATATTTTATACAGACATATACTTAGTGTAAAAATATTCAACAATACAT
>JABUQX010065005.1:52500-62503 GCA_015478945.1 Trachelipus rathkii
TAACTTCTTATTTATTGTGCCTAGCCTAACTATAAGTGCTGTGCTATTAGAATTTCGATATTTTATAAGTGAGCCGAACTCTGAAATAAGTGGTGTGCTATGACAATTTGAATTTTTATTCAGTGTGCCGAACTCGGATATAAGTGGAATGCTATAACAATTTCAATGTTCATTCAGTATGCCAAACTGAAATAAATGGTGTGTTTATGACAATTTTAGTGGTCATTCAGTGTGGCGAACACTGAAATAAGTAGTGTGCTATAACAATTTCAGAACTCATTCAGAATGGCGGACTCTGAAATAAATGGTGTGTTATGACAATTTGAGTGGTCATTCAGTGTGGCGAACACTGAAATAAGTAGTGTGCTATAACAATTTCAGAACTCATTCAGAATGGCGGACTCTGAAATAAATGGTGTGTTATGACAATTTGAGTGGTCATTCAGTGTGGCGAACACTGAAATAAGTGGTGTGCTATAACAATTTCAGAACTCATTCAGTATGGCGGACTCTGAAATAAATAGTGTGTTATTCAGTGTGGCGAACACTGAAATAAGTGGTGTGCTATAACAATTTCAGAACTCATTCAGTATGGCGGACTCTGAAATAAATAGTGTGTTAAGACAATTTGAGTGGTCATTCAGTGTGCCTAACACTGAAATAAGTAGTGTGCTATAACAATTTCAGAACTAAATGGTGTGTTATGACAATTTGAGTGGTCATTCAGTGTGGCGAACACTGAAATAAGTAGTGTGCTATAACAATTTCAACTCATTCAGTATGGCGGACTCTGAAATAAATAGTGTGTTAAGACAATTTGAGTGGTCATTCAGTGTGCCTAACACTGAAATAAGTAGTGTGCTATAACAATTTCAGAACTCATTCAGCTTGTCGAATTTCTGAAATAAGTAGAGTGCAATGACAATTTCAGTTCTCATTCAATGTGTAAAACTTTGGTGTAAATGGTGTGCAAAGACAATCCTGGTACCCATTCAGTGTGCCACTATTTGAAATAAATTAAATGGAGGGGAGAATTAAATTAATTGACTTTAAATAGAATTATAAACTTTCATTATTTAATTAAACTAAAAACTAATTTCACAAAATTAGTTTTAAATTTTCTTTATACAATGTCCCCATTTAGAAATGGGTTTTTATTTTTATTATATATATATATATAATATAAACTTCCCTTTATATATTGTTATTATTCAAAGACTTATATTTATTCACTTATATATTATTTATTTTTATTCTCATCATATTATATTATTAATTACTATATTTCTATTAAAAATGGACTATATTAACAATATATTGACCTAAAATTTTAAATTATTCAGAGTTATCAATAAATTAATAATATATTTAATATATTTATAATAAATTTATATATATTCTACCTATATATATCCTCACATTATATAATAAGTGAGACAGAAATGGAGGAATAACAAATAATATCGAATAATACTATTTTCATAATGGCAGGATTTAAAAACCCGCGCCATAAATATATAATAATGCAATATACAATTTATTTCTCGTACCTATATTATATATATTACACAATTAATTTAAAATTAATTATTTATTGATAAAAACATTCCTATATTGTTTATTTGAGTCTAGGTAAATCATCATTTAATTTATACTTGCGTGTATTTAATATTGTGACTATAATTTATAGATTTAAATATAATAGAAATTAACTTTTTACATATATAATAATATATACTGAGATACTCAGAGTCTTTAATTATGAACTTTAATAAATATATTTTAATTATTATACTTTATCCTTTTTTATTATTTATTTTATATTAATTGCCTCAAAAGGAAATACATATTATTCAAATAGAGGTACTTATAAGTGGTTTATAGGTGATAATCATATTTTACAGGATTAAAATTGATTTATAAGTATTAACTCTCTATACGTATTATACAAAATATATTGACAATGATAATTAATAGATATAAAAGCATATTTACTATATAATATTCATATTAATGTTTAAAACATGCTTTCAAATATTAGGGAAATACTTTATGGTATAAATACATCAAACAATAAAAAAATATTCTTCATTTTTATAATATATTTACTAATCTTAAATATATAATGCTTATATAAATATATATTTTAAGTAAAAATATATAAAATAATTATTTATTATAATTTACCTTTTATGTATATTATATACTTAAAGTTATAATATATTGAGTATAGATTTTATTATAAACCTAGTTTTTAAGTATATAGAAAAATAATATATTCAATTATGATTATTTAGATATAAGACCTGCTAAGTTACTAGTCGAGATAAGATGATTATTCAATTAAAAAAGAATGTTCTGTCATAAAAATGTAAAACTTATCCAGACTAAAACATTTATCTCGAAGCTGTATTCTGCTCACTCTACAGAATAATAGAGTCTTCCAACGGTCCTCTTCAGTACGAAAGGTTTTCAAGCAATATAAAAAGGTCGCTACGTTATGGCGGAACAGTATAAGTAATCAGAGAAATGCAAGAAAAGTAGGAAAACCAAAAGTCAGGAAAGATGTTTTTCTTTCAAGCAGCAGTCAAGACTTTTGGGTAATATACTGTACACCTTCGATTCAACGGGAGGAAACACATACTACTCTAAGACGCAAGGATTCATGTGATATATTTATAATTAGCTAAAAGATTTGGAACACCAATTATAGGTTTATAAATTTATACTATAAATATATGAAATAATAATAATAAATAGGTTTTAGGAATATATATAATTTATATATTTAATAATTTAAATTATAAATAAAAATATAATATATAAAAGTATTCATTAAATGAGCCACACAAACTTCAGTTCTGACGACTATCCTTAATTATAATTTCATAAAGTATTCTTATTTTTTATCTCATATGTAATTTCACTTATGCTTTCATAAATATATACTATAGATTTAGTTAGGCAAAAGTCTTGTTTATATTTATAAAAATTAACATTTGTAAGCATTCTTTTAAATAATCGATTTAGTTAAAGTAATGTTACCATCGACATCCACTACTTTACCCGTAACATTTATTTTAAATAATGTTTTTAATATTACATAATATAAATTTAATAATATATTTATTAATTAAATATATTATAATATTTTATAAATATATAGTATATTTTTAGATATGCTCTAACCAAATGCCTTATATTATAATGAATGAACTCTATAAATATTTGAATTTTATACTAAAACGAGGATAAAATTTTAATATAAGTGAGGCATGTTATATTTAGTTATTCATATATAAAATTTGTTTTACTTATTTCTATACTTTAATATAACAAATATTTGGGACCCTATATATCTTAATCTTCTATCTTATTACAATATTCTCTATTCTGTTCTATACTCTTATTTTATATTATTAATGTTCAATATACATCTTACATAACTCTTTTATCTAATCAACTCATTATATATATATATATATATATATATATATTTAGCTATTATATACCAAGACTTTAGCTATATATATATTATTTAGCCTTATATATATTTCCTGTACGTCAAGACTGATTCTT
Organism: Trachelipus rathkii; assembly: GCA_015478945.1. Lineage (NCBI taxonomy): Eukaryota > Metazoa > Arthropoda > Malacostraca > Isopoda > Trachelipodidae > Trachelipus > Trachelipus rathkii. The sequence continues at coordinate 56,080 of JABUQX010065005.1, forward strand.
TGATACTCAGAATGTATTATACCACGAGATAACTGTCTATACCTGAAAATAGTATATAACATGTATCTCAGAACATATATATATAATATAATATATAATATATATAAATATATATAATTAATATATTAAATATATATATATAATATAATATATATATTATATTATATATATATTCATGAGATTTATTTTTTTTTAACATGTCTTAGTCACCATATAATGATATTATCAGAGAAGAGGGCTTTTAAGTTAATCTTTAAGCCTGTACCTTTGTTGAATAGAATAAAATTAGAGATATTATCACTAACAGAATCAAAAATAGTTGATATACTATCACGACATAAATATTCTCAACACTATGGGAATAGACAATGTTGAGACTTTAAGAGCTTTCAAAGAGAAAGGATAGGCTTATTAAATTAACAAGCAGGAAAAATGATGTAATGGAAAGGTAGTTTTTAATCCATAAGAAGCAGAATGCAGTGAACAGTGACCGGAAAGAAGAGATAATACCAATAACTGATAGGGATTACTTGTGGTTTTCATATTTACCTCACTACAAACTCAAGTTGCGAGTGTAAGGGTATCCACCTTGATGCTACGAGGATAGACGATACGTTATCAATAGGTGGATGGGAAAATCGAGAAGTTAAATCTATATTCACTTAGGGCACCTATCTATACCGTTATCAGTACCTAATATATATAAATTAAGAAAATAGCAGGGAGTACGTCACAAATTCAGCCATGAGATCGCAGCTATGATTTAGATATAGGGTCCAGTATACTTTACTCCAGAGAGATATTAGTAAAGTTAGAAGTACCGACATTTTTGTCTCTATAGACCTTATGGACTCTATCATATATTATAACTAGTATCCCAAATGGAATAGGGTAGCTGACTGATATATATATTTAGAGTTAGATTTAACCACCTCAAAGTGTAGAGTACAATAGTATTTATCAAAACATAGGGTCGATATAAGAGATTCTTATATAACTGGAGATATACTGATGCTAGAAGAAGAACAAAAATTCCCCAACAAGTACCTAATACAAGTAACATCACCTAGCTTCTTTTCGAGGTCTCAAACTTTATCAAATCACGTTGTACATATTAAGTGAGGTTTCCAAGAAGCACTAAATTTATATATTTGATTTTATGAGTTTCAGAACAGTACTAGAATGTTTATGTTGTTAACTGGTGATAGAACGTTTATTATTTTATATATTTATTAACAGGAAAGTTGAAGGAAGAAGGTTCCTGACCTTCACTACCAGTTATCAACGCAGCGTAAGTCTACTATAGATATGTCGAGAGCAGATTTGGAGAGTAAAAACTTGATAGAGATAAGACAAAGAGAAGAGATGGAAAACCTCACAAAAGGAAGTAGGAGAATTTTAAGATGAGCAAGTGAATACGAGATGTACAAACACATGTATACGAAAGCTATTATCGATAGTGTACAATAAGTTCCACGCACACATAGTATCTTCCCGACTTATTCTAAGGGCGGGTATAAGACACGGACAAAAGTCATGCTGATGGAGGTAGAGAATCATGACTGTCAATGCCAAGAAGTTAGAATATTGAGCGGTCGATAATGCCATCGAGACTGAATAGGAGTATTCTGGAAAGGAAGAGGGAATATAGTTCGCAGTAAAACTCCAGTTGAGATCATCATCTAAGTGCAGGTATGTGGGTTCAAATTATGATTTTTAGATATGATAACAAGGTGACGCGAGTACTATAAGGGCGATAGTTTGATGGATAGAGACGCTACCACCTTTGTTGAGGGTAATTCGTGTCGAGAGAGCTATGATAGAGTGGAGTTCCAGAAGCATGTGGCGCGACATGAGAATGAGTTGAAAATTAAGGCTTGAGGAGAGTAGAGTTGATGAGGCGATGGACTGGGGGCGCCAAGTTCTATACTGTTGACACAAACTCCCGTTCCGCGTAGACAACTGTGTTGTTAGGAAATGCATTATCATGTGGGACCGACTAGCCTTCCTATGACTGTGGTGCAATCGAAGATATAAGGGAGTCATGACACCAATCGAATCACTGATGTAGGTCACAGCGTTTAGGATAGAAGGCCTGAAAATAAGCCTGAATATGCTGAAGAACGAGAAGGGAAGCCAGAATCGTGCAAAAGCAGTGAAAAATTAAGATATAAAAGAGGAGGTGAGGAAAAAATAAATTGATTCTATACTTTAACCGATGGAAAGAATTTTATCTTAGCATCAATCAGGGACGATAAACTAGAAATAAGTAGTTTGAGTGGTATGAGTTGCCGCGAAGTGGTTTAGGATGTTTTTATATTAGCACACATGAGGAGATGTATGTTTGTAAAAACCAGAGTATTGTTTATCGAGAAGGGTAGAACCAATGAAGGTTTGGATACGAAACTACTTTACTGTTGTCATGTGAGAATGAGATAATATTAGTAGCCAAGCGCTGATATAGATTGTCGATTAGATGATACATATACTTACAGGGCGTGCTTAGGGTGTCAGAAAGAATGTATCACACAATTAGGTAATGACCTGAGCAATTTCTAGGCGATGTTAGTTGTAGAGAAGGAATTGAAAATGAAATAATCTTATGAACGATGGTAGAGGTCATGAGTATGGATAGAAGTTTGAGTAGATCGATTAATATGGTGGGTTTAAGACGAGGTGTCGGATATTATAGTGGTGATTTCACATAGGATGCTCTGGGACGCCAACGACGATTAAGCGCTGTCTGGTGAGGATGTGATGGAAGGTACAGTTTGCGTGCTTTCAAGTTCAGTAAGAGCGAAGGTACTTAAGAGAGTAGGAATCTGTGAGTTCGGCTTTTAGAGGCAAGAATAAGGAGCGAATTGCTTGGTTTGTGAGGGACATGGTTTGGGCTTACTGGGTCAAGGAAAAAACCTAATTGAGGACTCTAATTTCGCCAAGGAGAACCACTACATTGAACTAAGATGCTATAAGTGTGGATCCGTCCGCAGTCCGAGAGACCTATCTAGGGTGGATTTTATCTGACTGCGACGAAAGTCTATTTAAGGGCATTAACACACGTGGGGACGGTAGAAGGTGGGCATTTCTTCTTCGACTTGCGTCATAATTCTCTATTTTCTGTTTCCGGTGCATGTGAATCGCCTTACCTTACCACTAGTCTGGGGAAGGAAGGTGGGTAATGATGATGAATAAAATATATATATATAGTACTATAATATAATAATATAATAATACTATATAATAATACTATTATATATATTATATATATTTATATATATCGGAGTATATATATATATATAGATATATTAATACGTATATATATATGTTCGAAACAAAAACATACGAATATTACATAAATTCCAAAAGAAGAAAATAAAAAATCAGATTATCCATCTTTCCGAATCCTCCTATTATGAAACTTTGACATCAGAGAAAAAGAAACCGAAAATATTTGGCAAAAGGAGCCAGCTATTATTATTATTTTTCCCCCTCTTTTCGTTTCAATGTATTTTGCAATTTTTCCAGCCTGCCCCATTAATATTTTTGTATGGGCTAAAACGTCTCATCCAACTTGTCCAAAAGTATTATGCCACTTTAGTTTTTATCCTCTTTCGTTTATTGGTTTAGTTACTGATGACATTACTAAGCTTTTGGATATTTACTTCATAATATACATCTAATTATAATCATAATATATTATATATATATAATATATATATATATATATATATATATATATATATATATATATATATATATATATATATATATATATATATATATATATATATATATATATTTTACGAGTATATGCATATGCATTTTTATACATACATGTCCACGAGACATGTTTTTATGAGATCAATGAACTCAATTTAGCTAAATGAAATATTCAAAGAATATAAACTAAATTAACATTTAAATTTTCTAATATTATTACAATATTAATTTGTAAAAGTCATTCTCCCCAATGATCATGGATTGGTGACTATTAACTTTTATCATGTTTAAAAGTTAATTAATTACTTTAATATATTCAAGTTTAGTTTTGCAAATTAATGGGATAATATGATTATTTTAATTAATGAGAATAATTAGTTACTTTTATTTTTAGTTAATTTTGTTACAAAACGAGATCATTTCTTGTTAGTTTTGTGAATGTAAACGAGCCTGACTATTTATATCATTTTGGTATTGTTTCAACTGATGTTAAATCAAGTTTTTCTAAAGCATTAACATAGAAGGTCTTTTGTTTGTATTTAGTTTGACAACCAATCTTTGTTTGACATTACCCAATTACCAATTCTAAAGAGTTTTTGTAGACTGCCTAGTGTTTTTTCTCTATATAGGAGTGTAGTTATAATATGGATGTCAGATCTCTTGAATAACCTCTCATTTTTGTTAATACCTTTTTAGCAGTATAAAGATCTTACTTAAATATGTTTAAAAGAATGAGAAATATATATATTATATATATTAATATTATATATATATATATATATAATATATATATATCTAATCTATATATGTTTAATACCTATTTAATATATATATATATCATATATATATAAAAAGAGAGAGAGAGAGAGAGAGAGAGAGAGAGAGAGAGAGAGAGAGAGAGAGAGAGGGAGAGAGGAAGAGAGTAATAGAGAGTTAGAGTAGAGAGAAGGAGAGAGAGAAGGGAGAGGAGGAAGAGAGAGAGAAGAGACGGAGAGAGAGAGAGAGAGAGGAGAGAGTATGCCTTTGTAAGAGAGAGAGAGAGAGAAGAGAGAGAGAGAAGATGAGAGAGGAGAAATACATCATTTTTCTGTTTTGAATATTGCCTTGAAGATCGTACATGAGATCGTTAGTTTTAAATTTGTACATAAATTTAATATTTTGTCCACATAAATGGAGTTTGAACAGTTTTGTTTTAAGTAACTTCTGATTACTGTATTGAAGGTGATTGCTTTGATGCTGTACTAATATCGGAAAATCATCTATTTAATTATTTCTACTTGCTAATTTTTATTTTCAAAGTATTTATAGTATGGCGATGAAGCATTTAATTTAAATAATTGTTAGGAGTCAAGTGGAAGAATATATTTTTTGAATTCTATCTAGGTTAACTAGTTTGTTTAAAGAATTTGCCAGACCTCTGTAATGCATTGAATAGTCAAAAGGAACCTTTAATATAAAAGACAAGTTAGGTTATTAAATTTTTTTCACCATTCAGTTCCTATATATTTATAATATATAATATATATATATATACTATTATATAATATATTACTATATATATATAAAATATATTATATATATATATATTATTATATATACTAATATATATTATATATATACAATCTATACTATATAGCTACTATATACTATTATAAGATAATATATATATATATATATAATATATATATATTATATATATTTATATATATATATGTAGTATTATTATTTATAATATATAATATATGAGTATATATATTATATATATATATTATATATATATAGCGATGATTATTAGATTATTTAATATATATATAAATATATATATATATTAATATATATATATATATATATAAATTATATTATAGATTGGCTAGGTAAATCCGCATCCACACCCGCGGAGCATCCGCACATTATTAAAGATCCGCATCCGCATCCGCCATCCCGCTTTGCCTGCGGATGTTAAGCGGTGTTTATTGTCGAGATTTGATTAAAACGAATTTTATAATAAAAATACTAGAAGAATTCAATGAAAAAAGAGAAATAAAAATGTAAATGAGTTGAAGGCAATTTCAAAAACGGCTGATACTCCATATCCTATAATAGTTATCAAAAGTAATTACAACTGTACTGGCAAATAGTACACACTTCATTCATGATGGCACAAGTTATTCGCTCAAAGCAACATATTTGCTTTCGTACAGCAGTTTCTAATGTCAAATGTTTACAGGACTTTATGGTAGGTATTTGGAAACTCTTCCATAACATACATCGCTTGCAGTGTTTGAAAATCCCTGAAGAAAACTTCCAAAAAAAATACCGCGCTTCTACAGCTTCTGCTTCTTATGTAATTACCGATTAGAAACTCAACGCTGAAGGAAGCATTTTGAACAATGTTCAAATAACAATTATGACGGTTTAAAGATAATCAAATATGTAATAAACTAGAGCTAGAAGAAGAAGAACGCTTTGGAGCTTCTTTGGGAAATTAATGACTTCATACTATTGCAAACTTACTTAGATTCCGTTATAAAAAATGAAGTTTTTCTTGTAACGATATTAGAAAAGTTAAATCGTTACTTTGTTGCAGTTGAAAAACTTCAATCGAACAGTCATTTTAATTTCGCCTCCCATTATAGGAAAAACACAATCTAACAAGAACGACACTATCTACTAAAAGTAATCAATAAACAAGATTCTACTGGAA